>JANHFM010006739.1:0-10939 GCA_032468115.1 Grayia smithii
GCTGAAGGTGGTCCTCCAAGTACCCTGGGCCGATGCCATGTAGGGCTTTATAGGTAAGTACCAGCACCTTGAAGCGGTGTATATTAGGATGTACTGTATATCTGCCCCTTATCTGTTTGGAGCTGTTTAAAAATAAGTCTTAAGATTATTAGAGTCTTCAATAAATAGATAAAAGAGAAACAATTTTAAAACACCAAATCACAAAGAAGACCTAAAGATTGTCCAAAATATTGTTTTTCAAGTTTGGGGAGACAAATCCTAGTTCTAAAAATTCCACTAAACCATTATAGTGTGTTTTCATTTCTAAAATTAATGAGAAATAAAATGAATACTTGGTTTCTATGAAAAATAAATGAAAGTGCAAACAATGCAATGAGGAGAAATAGATATATATTATTCTGATGCTGATTTAAAAAAAAAAACCCAATGTTTTAGCTGACAATTATTTTATTGCTTAGCAACTGGATTCAAATTGATAATCTGATTATAACACTGAAAATCTTGGTTGGTGTAAAATCTTTTTATATACTTAAAATAAAAATAAGAACCAATGCATTTGAATATTTATAGATCATAATGCCTTAGGCAATGTTTATTACAATGCCATAAAATTTTATGCAATTCTAGAACTAAAGCAGAGTCTATATTGCTATGGAATAAAATATAAATGGGAAAAAATTAATAAACTAAACAATACATTCTAAACAAGAATAGATTACAAAACAGAGGGAAAATTAAATGTACTTTCTTAGTTTTATTTATTTATTTATTGCATTTATATGCCGCCCTTCTCCCGAAGGACTCGGGGCGGCTCACACAATCAAAAAATACAAGAATAAATACATTAAAAAAGTGCAAATATTATAATTGACTTCTTTCAAGACAGGCTGACACTGCAGTTAAGATTTGACCAGATCCCTAAAGTTGAAAGAATGAAGTTAGTTGGGCAAGAGGAACAAATTTGTGAGGAGGGCAGAGAGTTGGTTTAGAAACAAAGCAAATCCTCAGGTTGTTGAATGGTGGAGGGAGAAGAAAAGAGAAAAGAAGGTGTGATGGGAAGCAGCTGAGTGGGAAGCATTCCATCAGAAAGACTGCATGCGTAAGTAACTGATATATTTTTCTCCTTGCAAAACTTTGCTCAGATGGGACATCACTCTGAGCAGCTAACGAGGGAAAAGGGAAATTTGGGATGTGCAAAGAATTCAGAGGAATTAGTAGCTTGCAACCAACAGAAAGAGGAAGAAGTTGGGAGTTTCATTAATGAAGAACATAGATTAATAGGGCATCCAGGAGTGGGATTCTACTGGTTTGGACCGATTAGGGTGAACCGGTAGCTCCGATGATCAGCTAGAAGTGAACCAGTTTGCTCCAACAATCAGGTGGGCCTGCCCACCTCTGCACTTTACTGACCTATATCTTCTCAGCTGATTTACGCGGCAGAGCGGATTGCTGCACCTCAGCTGTGTTATTCCCCAGCAGTAATGTGGAAGGTAAGTTTTTGTAAAACTGTGCATGCGCGGAGAGCGCGCGATCACCAAAGCAGTTATTAAACAGGCAGAACCCCACCACTGGTCCCTTCCAACTCTATTATTCTATGTTCTTCATTAATGAAATTCCCAGCTTCTAGTCCAACCCCTGCTCAAGCAGGAGATCCAAACGACTATCCAGTTTCCTCTTGCAAACCTCTTGAAATCACCCAGATCACCTTTGGGATTATTGAGGTTTGAGCAGCAATGAAGGAATCAAAGGAACAAAGCAAAACTTCTCAACAGGAAGCAGCCAGCAGCCAGAGTAGCTACCTGCCTGAGACTTCTTGCTGACAGCAGTTAACAGAAGAGGAAAATGAATTGGCTTGATTAAGTGTGTGCTGTGTTTTTGAAACGTTCTGCACCTTTGAGGCGGCTGCTCAGTCTGTTATGTGAGAAACAGAAAGCACCGCCAGTTCAGAACAAGCCTGCCTGCAGGACATGAGAAGACACTCTTGGGTTCAACAGCTTTGTGTTGTTTGTACCTGAGCTAGACTGTTTGTGCATCTAAATGCTGTTTTGGTAAAGTCTACAGGGGCATGCAGGGGGAAGGAGGGTAAGTGATGAAACATATTGCAATCCAATCACGAAATGAGAGAGCTTGCATTGTGATGTCACAGTGCCTTTTCTCTCTCACGTTGGCATCATCCTAGGGAGGGGTTAGACATGTACACTTCTTCTTTAGTAATATAAATAAAAAATGTAAAAGGTATAACTAAACTGGAGATTATTTTTTTCCCCAAATGGAGAGAAATTGCCCCTCAGAGTCTCTCCCCCTTCGTTGGTAGCAGACTTGATTAAATAAATTATAGCGGGGTTAACATAAATTCTGCTGTGTGACCTCAACTTCATTTATATAATCAAATAATTTAATTTATTGTGGCATTACAAAAAGGGCCCGTAAATGTTTTCAGAATGAATGAGTGCAAAAGAATGCCTGAGATGAAAAGGAGAGAGAAAGGAACTGAGAAACAGCGGGGAAAATGACAGGAAGATGGATAAAATGTTTTAAGATTGTTAATGAAATTCACACTTGAACTACTAAAGATGACATGCATTCTTTTTTTCCTCTTTTTAAATTTACAGGAAAAAAATGTCATCGTGAAGAAATATATCATCAGTTTCAACAAGGACCAGAAAAGAATTGATAGAAAATTCAATGCATAATGTACAGTTTTATATTTTTCATGCAATGGTCCAGCTGTTTCATCTTCTGCAGGAGAAAGAGGATAAAACTTTGTCCCAAAGGATAAAACTCTTTCAAAATATTATTGATCTATTTTTTTTTGGGTGCTGAAAATGAATATTTTTTTTACATTTTATTTGTTTCTAATTATTCCAGGATCATGGTTTGAAGATTTTAATTTTATTCCCTAAGTTCAGAGGTGAAATCCAATATTTTTTACTACCGGTTCTGTGGGCGTGGCTTAGTGGGCATGGCTTGGTGGGCATAGCAGGGGGAGGATACTGCAAAATCTCCATTCCCACCCCATTCTGGGGCCAGCCAGAGGTGGTATTTGCTGGTTCTCCAAACTACTCAAAATTTCCACTGCCGGTTCTCCAGAACCTGTCAGAACCTGCTGGATTTCAACCCTGCCTATGTTGTAGTTGTTGGACTGATAATTGTGATCAAGTCCATTCTTATCAGATGACAGAAAGCTTTGCAGATGACACTAAGCTAGCAAGAATAGCTAACACCTCAAAAAACAAGCTCAGGATCTAAAAAGATCTTGACAGACTTGATCAATGAGCCCTATCCAACAAAATGAAATTTAATGTGGAGAAAAGCAAGGTTTTACACTTAGGCAGGAAAAACCAAAGGTATAAATACATGTTAGGCAAAACCTGGCTCAAAAACAGTAACGGAGAGGGATCTTGGAGTCCTAGTAGATGATCAGTTAAATATGAGACAGCAATGTGCAGCTGCAGCAGCCAAAAAAACTAATACAATCCTTGATTATATAAATAGAGGCATAAAAACAAGATCACATGAAATATTAGTACGGCTTTACAAAACCTTAGTAAGACCACACCTGAATACTGCATCTAGTTTTGGTCATCCCATTACAAAAACAATGTTGAGACTTTGGGGAAAAAATGTGCAGAGTAGAGTAACTAGGATGATTAAAGGCTTGAAGACTAAAACATGAAGAACAGTTGCAGGAACTGGGTATGGCTACTCTAGAGAAAAGAAGGACCAATGGTGAGTATTCCAATATTTGAGGGGCTGCCACAAAGAAGAGGGGGCCAAAACTTATTTTCCAAAGCACCAGAGGGCAAGACAAGAAACAATAGATGGAGAAAGGAAGGAGAGAGGGGGAAAGAAGAAAAGGAAAAGGAGAGAAAGAGAAGGTGAGTAGGTGAGAAGGCTAGAAGGGGGGAAGAAGGGAGGTGTGGGGGAAAGGAAGGGGAAGTAGAGGAGGAAAGAAGAAAGTAGAAGAGTAGATGGAAGAAAGGAGGGAAAGGAAAGAGACAAGAGGGAAAAGAAGGATTGTTGTAAAACAAGGGAGATGAAATGGTGGAAGAGAAACCCCGAATATACATAAATTGTTTAGGATGAAGATTGCATTAATGTGAAAGTTAAAAGAAAATATGTATGTTAGATAAGAAAGGTCTTTCTTCGGGGAACCTGTAGATGGACCTGCCATAAGTTTTAACAGGCAGAAACTATTGGTACTGATAGTATAATATTTGTAGCTCAGGATTGAGATGAGGGAATTGTTGTGCTCTCTGAGCTTGGTTGTTTTCTTGCAGACATTTCATTATCCAAATTAGGTAACACCATCAGTGCACTAATGCTGTAACCTAGTTTGGTAATGAAATATCTGCAAGAAAACAACTAAGCTCTCGTATGAAATGGTATAGGATCTCCTACTTGAGCAGGGGGTTGGATTAGAAGACCTCCAAGGCCCCTATTCTGATGGATTGATTGATTGATACTACCTATATATTTTTGTGTTCTTTGTATGTTTTATGTAATCCAGGGGAAACTTCCTGGCCCCTAAGAAGACTGTTACTAAGCAGGAAAGTTGGAGAAATCACTAGAAAAATCTCAGCCTGTACAAAAGTGCAGCAACTGAGCATGGAGTTAAATCAAGTAAGTTCCTTTCATGCATCAATATACACTTGGTACATGTACGATTGTCTGTTATATTCTGTGTGCAGTGCTGTTCTGGTTTTACATATAAAATATCAGGTGTTTCCTTGCATATATTAAAAATCTTGATTGTACATGGAAGAAAGTGAGACTTCTAGTTCACTGAAACATAAAATGTTTCTGTCATTGGTCTGTCCGGTTGAATATCACTTATTACTGATTAATATCAGCTCTCCAAAGTTTAAGTAGGGTCACATATCTAAAGTAAGTTAGATGATCAATAGATGGGAGCAAAGAGATAATATAGAATATCTACCAGTATTGCATATTGATAATCTAGATTTTGCACTGTAGATAAAGAAGACTTCCTTGAAACATTTATACCGGTTTCAGGTTTCAGTTCTAGCATTTCATCTTATAACTTTTGTGATCATTCATGGGCTTGTGGAAATGAACAGTGAAAGTCCAGTGATAGGCATACAGGGTTAAAGGTTATCTTCAACAGTCATTTTGCCAATTTTTCATTTGTCCACGAATAAACTTCATTTATCCACAAAGAAATGCATTGCGTTATAATCCTCATCTGTCTTCTCAATTGTATAATCAGGATATATTTTTGCCAAGGGGAAAAAGTTATGAAACAATCATTCAGAGTTTTCCTTGCCAATATGAAGAGGCTGCCATAGGCAACTAATTTTAGTTACTATTCTAATCTCTATTTCTTTGGGTTAGATCAATGGTCTGTTGGAGCCATTGCGTACTGGCTCCCAAGAGCCTGTTGCTAAATTATTGGGGATTTTGTAAGTCAGCCGAGAGTAGAGCTATAACACCTATTTTGCCAATCAATTGTTCCATGATTAAAAGCATCTGGTGTCTACGAATCCAGCAAAGCCAGGTCTTAAATATTACTAATACAGCATTGGTTAGAATCCAAAGTACTGGGGAAAATTTTATGATTAGTTAGAAAAGAAATATGGTTAAAGGTATAGAGGTAAAATAGAATGGGAAAAGATTAATATGAAAAATTTGTTAGAAAATAGAAATTCAGACGACACCTAGGTAAAGAGAAAAGGGGGAAGGGAAAAAGTGTGATTATTATAAAAATGTACATAAATAGTGAAATAGATGTAATCATTAAACAAAGAAGAAATTGAAATGAGAATGGATGTAAATAGAACGGGGCTGCTTGAATAGCATAATACAGAGGTGGGCAATTATGGCTCTTTCAAAACCTGTGGACTTCAACTCCCAGAATTCTTGAGCCAACCGTGCTGGCACAGGAATTCTGGGAATTGAAGTCCACAAGTCATAAAAGAGCCATAATTGCCCACCCCTGGGACCTAGACTCAGTGGAAGGACTGAGCTGCATTCCAAGTCAGTTTCGTTCTCTTTCCCTGACAAAGCAGGTGGTGCTGTAGTGCACCTCTTGGTTTTCTTATAGCGGGTGTTCAGCCAGTTTGTATTAAATGGGGAAGAGGAAAACTGTTGACGGAGCAAACCCTTCTCCACTTTTCCCAACTGCTCTTTGCAAAGGCAGCAAAGGGACTAATCTTGGGTCCTGAAGTGCTGAACCAGTGAAAAACTTCCCAGTTTTAATATCTTTGGAGCAGCTTTTGCTGCCGGGTAGTTATTAAAACTGCATTTATGATTCCGTGGGGGGAAATTTATATAAATTCTATATCTATTCTTGCTGATCTACTGAGCCGCTTGAAAGCATTTATAACATGGTTTTGCATCATTGCTCAGTCATAAAAATGGAATGTTTTCCAGTAGCTGGGAGGGGAACAGCAGGACCCTAGCTGGTGATATTATAATCTAGCAGATTCTAAAAATATTCTATATCCCAACACAGTGGAGTAGCTAGGTGGGGTGTTGTTGTTTTTTCATAAGAAGGATAGCAATCTAGAAATCTTCCTGAGTGATTTCCAGTGTGCTGTTAACTCAGTTTGTATATTCCTGAGATTGTGCAACAGGCCCAGATAAAGGTGCAGCTTCTTTAAGGAGAGTCTGAGAGCCATAAGGCGCATCCCTCTAGTTGCTCTGATGCATTTCTAGATTTGGATTCCAAACACTGCCCTTCCCTTTCGCTGAACAAGCAACCTTTCCACACAAAAGGGAGTCACGTGATCCCCTGGACACTGCAGCGGTCATAAGTATGAACCGGTTGCCAAGCATCTGAATTTTGATCACATGATCATGGGGATGCTGCAGCAGTCGTCGTATGTGTGAAAAATGGTGTCACAAGTAAATTTTTTCAGTGCCGTTGTAACTTTGAACGGTCACTAAACGAACTGTTGTAAGTCGAGGACTACCTGTGGCGGTTCTGAAACTATATCCAGCATTGGAGGTGCTGTTTCCAGCATCTGTGACTTGAAGGCTTATCAGATTTTTGTCAACTGGAAGAGCAAATATACAGATCATCCTCAACTTACAATCATAATTGGGACCAGAATTTCTTGTTGCTAAGTAAGGCACGTATTAGGTGCTCTTTTAATGACCTTTCTCTTTTTTTTTTGCCATTGTTGTTAAGCACATCACTGTAGCCTCCTCCCCTATTAACTTTGCTTGTCAGAAGCTGACCAGAGAGGTTACAAATAGGCAGTCACATGACCCCGGATACTGCAACCCTCCTAAACACAGGCAGGTTGATCACGTGTCCGTGAGGATGCCACAGTGGTTTTAAAATGTGAGAAATGGTTGTTGTAAGTCACTTTTTCCAGTGCTGTTGTAACTTCAAACAGTTGGTAAAAGAATGGTTGTAAATCGAGGATTACCTGTATTAGCCTCGAAAAACAAACAAATGCATTCTTTTGTGAGTTCCAGAATTCAGTATCCCATAATGTAATTAAGAAGTGGAAGCCTCTCTGTCGAACCGCCAGTCTCTCCTGGCAGGGTCTGCATTTGGCTCCAGAGGGCATGTTATAAGCGGAATGGGACTTTTCGGCTTAGACTGTTGTAACCTAGGCCCAAGTTGGTATTAATAGACGCAATCTGTTCGAAACAAGCATATCTTATTAGAACAGCTGAGAATTAACTCCTTCTCAATGTAGTCCAAACTAAATTAAAAAAAAAAATCTTCATAACACAGTCCTTCAGCCTTGTCACCAACCTTTGTATACTTTGGCACCCTGCCAAAGGCTTTCCTTGGCAAAACTTCAGAAGCAAGAGACCAATAAATGCAGCAAGACAAGAAACAAATGTATCAACGTTGTTTTCTGACAAAGAGCCCAAGAGCTGCCGGTCTTTTAAGCCTTATGGGAGTGGTCAATCATCTCTTGGCCTTACTCCTGAGTCGTCCTTTTTGCTTTAGCTGCTCTTGCCTTCTGGCAGCTCTTCTCAGGCGTGCACTAGGAACAGGCTCCTCCTGTTCCTCTGCCTCTCTGCTGTCCGCTTCTGGAGGCTCCGGAGTCCGCGCATCACTCCCAGGTGATCCTGGCCTCATCTCTGCCTCTGAGCGCTCATCCGGTCCTCCCCCAGAGTCCAAGACTGGCCCATGGTCCTCTACAGCCTCGTCACTGTCCGACTCTGCTGCAAGCTCCGTGGGCTGCTGGCGGACCACAACACGAACCTTTGGCGCTGCCTGTTTCTCCACCAGGGTTTTGCCTCTGCATTATTACGCCGCGGGACTTTGGGCCACGGCCCCCTCTGCCCCAGTCCATTCACCACAGCCCATTCGTTGAAGTACAGTTCACATCAGGCTTTTGGGCACCCAGGACAGTTCACAGCCAGCCATTCGGTGCAGGAGCTCGGGGACTTTGGGAGTAGAGTGGAGGCTGCAGTTCAGAGGGAGGCTCTGTCAGTTCGGAGCCTCCTGAGGCAGCCCAGAGCAGTGCAGGGAAGGGATCCAGCCACAAAAGATGGGGTGGAGCTGTAGAGGTTCCCAGGGCCTCTCCCTGTGGAAGAGGGGGCTGGGAGGCGGCAAAGGTATTTCTACCCCGACCAAGGCTGCCCTAGTTAGTAGTGCTTGGGGCTCTGAAACCCCCGCCCCGGCCAGGAGCCCCTCGCCTGTCAGTTCGGAGCCTCTCGAGGCAGTCAAGACCAGCGTGGAGGGGAGGAGGGCTGTAGAGGACGAGGGATCCCCTCTTCCACAGGGAGAGGCCCTGGGAACCTCTACCGCCCCACCCCATCTTTGTGGCTGGACTGGAAAAGTCCTAGTCCCCGTTATACGGTTCTTCTCTGGTGCCTTGCTAGGCAATGCAGGCAGGGATAATTGCAACTCTAGCAATTTGTACCTTTAAAATTTGGATCTTTTAAATATTGCAGTGGTGTGAACTGAGGTTGTCTGATGTACAGTAGCGACACCCGTGCTTTTGAGACGACACTTTGCTTTCTTTTAGGCTACATAATCAGAATCAGAATAGAGCTGGAAGGGACCTTGGAGGTCTTCTAGTCCAGCCCCCTGCTCATGCAGGAGGAGCTATACCATTTCAGATAAGTGGCTCTCCAATCTTTTCTTTAAAAATGTCCACTGATGAAGCACCCCCAAATTCGGACGGCAATCTCTTCCACTGGTTAATTGTCCTCACTGTTAGGAAGTTTCTTCTCCTTTCTAGGTTGCTTCTTTCCTTGATTAGTTTCTACCCATTGCTTCATCTCTGGCCCTCTAGTGCTTTGGAAAATAAATTTACCCCCTCTTCTTTATGGCAGCCTCTCAAATACTGGTAGTCCTCAACTTACAACGAACCCCTGCCAAAATTACTTACAATTCAGTTTCAAAGTTACGGCTGCTGCAGAACCACCGCAGCATTTGCCCTTAAACCAAGCACAGGGATGTACACTGCCCTCCCAACTCTCTCTCCTCACCCCCCCCCCCCCATTGTACCTGGTTGGGTCCCTACAGACCTTGGGCCTGCTTTGCCCCCTCATTGGGACCCACAGCCTCCTCCTCACTTCCACGGATTGTGCACTTACCTGTCAAGGATATCCGCCACTCCAGAGCTCATATTAGGGAAGAAAGGCAGGTATCCGTGTTCCTAGGCCTTGGAGAAGCCAGAATTCATTGCAGCTGTTTTGAAAATGGTTCCTGCTTCAGGGACATAGCCACGTGGCTCAGAGACACCAAAAGACAGAGCAGCCCTGCCCTCCATCCCTAACGTGAGCTCCGGAGCTTGCCGATTTTTCAAGCCGATTTTGAACATCATGATAAAAAAGCATCAGTGTATATCAGGGATATCAAAGTTGATTTCATTGAGGGCCGCATCAGGGTTGTGTTTGACCTTGGGGGGTGGGTGGGCGTGGGCGTGGCCACGGCAGGTGTGATCAGCTCAATGTCACTTGTGTCGGGGGGCATCTGTGGTGGCCCAAGCGCTCTGCCAGCGAAAACGGGCTCCTGAGCTCCGTTTCCGACTGCGACAGCCTCCTGCAACCCTCTGCCAGCAAAAACAGAGCTAGGGAGGGCCGCAGGTGGCCATCCTGAGCTCCGTTTTCACTGGCAAAGGCACCACGGGCTGATCCTTCGCTGTCTCCAGGGCGGCCCCGAAAGCCAGATCTAAGCACCCCACGGGCTGAATCCGGCCCCTGGGCCTTGAGTTTGACATCCCTGATGTATATGATTTGGGCTTGTATAAATTCCTTGATTTTTATTCCAAACCCGTTCCTTTAAAATATACCTGGTCCTGGAACGTTGGAGAAACAGACTTGCAGAATTTATTAACAAAGCAGAGAATGGACTTTTTCTCACACACACACACCCCATTCCATGTTTCTTGTTTTTCTAATGGAACAAAAGGTACTTGCAGGGCAAAAAGACTCACTCATCGAAGCAGAAAAGTGGGGGGGAATCTTTCGGATACAGAAGCTTGCAGTGCATGCATCTTACACTGTTTCAGAATCGTTATTCTACCTTATGTGTGATGCAGTGTTTTCATTATTATACAGCATATGGCCATTTCCCCCCAATCTGGATGCTTTCCAAATGTGTGGGCATCGACCAACAGGACAGATGGGAATTCTGAAGATTAGAATGTAGACTAAGGAATAATGTGGCCCTCCCAAAATGATTCGATTTATGTATTTGTTTATTTAGCATTATTTGTATCTCCACCTAGCTCACATAATGTGACTCTGGGCAGCGTACAACGACAGCTACAATTAAAACAATATAGCCAACATAAATCAAAATAAAACCATGAAAAAAAAAAACCCAAGAGAATAACCATCGCCTTATAATTTACAGCCGTCTCGCAAGCTCCCCATAGGGTCCACAAGATCGCTGGAAAAACCATGTTTTAGAGCAGGGGTCTCCAACCTTGGCAACTTGAAGACTTGTGGACTTCAACTCCCAGAATTCCTCAGCCAGCAAAGAGTTGAAGTCCAC
>JANHFM010006740.1:0-10786 GCA_032468115.1 Grayia smithii
GGGAAGGGAAGGGAGGGGGTGTTATTATCAAAAAATTGTAAAACTTTTTAATAATAATAATAATAATAATAAAAGATAGAGTGTTGGATTCATGGAATCTTTATAACATGCAGAAAGAGATCTATAGATTCTGTGGTAAACTGGTATTTGGCAGGTGTCCTGTAAGTATTTCAGGGAGCCATTTGGTGGATTTCCACATGAAGATTAGTTAAGCTGCTGAACACCCTTTATTGCCACTGTGATTTATTGTGCAATGAGGACAAACAAGCCCAAAGGCCTCCTTGGGATTTAGTGAGCTGATACATATTTTAACATTGGTTTCAAATAAATCAATGACTGTTAGTCTTAAAAAGAGACAGTATTGGAACAAACACCACCGTGGAGAACTCTTTCCAGAGGTTTTTTTTTGTTCTCCTTTATGCATGCAAACAAGAGAAATTAACATAGAAGTCTGCATCTGAACCTTTAAGCTTCTGATTAATCATTTTGGTGACTAATACTGGGAACTGTGATTGCCATATGTTTCTGAAAATGAACCATCACATTTGTGTAATGTTTCTTCCAAGCAGTAATGAGATTGGCCTCTTCATGAGAGATGGATTGTATATAGTTAGGAATATCAGATACTGCTTCCATAAGACAATACAATTAATTTATCAAACATGTTCAGTTTCTTACCAAATTCCTCAGATGATGATGACGATGATGACAATGATGTGTCTAAATTGAAAAATCTAAATATGCTTTGATATTTGTTTTCTTTGAGTAAAATGGAGTAGAATCCAACTTGCATATAAGGCATATTTCTCCAAAATGCTTGCAAAATATAAAGAAAAAAGATTTATATGATTAACAAGGGGATGAGTTATGCAGGGCAATGGAAAAAAGTCTCCATAATTGTAAAATTAAAAATAGATTTTAAATATTTTATGGTGTAAAGAACTTGGCTCAAACTGCAGTCAAATTTATTACACTGCAGTGAAATTTAAGTTTGGGGTTAATCTCAGGGAAATGAGTGTAGTAGAGAAGATCCATTAAAATTATTAAGTTAGGAATAGTTTGTCACACTGATTTCAGAATCGCCATGCTAAACTTAGAATTTTATTCCAAAACATGCTGCAAATGTTAAGAATCTGATTTTTGTTTGGATGCTTTTATGCAAGAGTTACAGACATCACCTTTTAAATTATTTTACTTACAGGCACAGTAACCTGAAAAATAAGTTGAATATGTTTCAATACTGAAATCTATATTTTCTCTGTAGTAAAAATCTGGAATTCCTATCTGTGTTATTGAAGCAAAGGAAATGGACTTTAAAGTTGGACGATAATGGTTTTCTGTTTCTTTAAAGAATCTCTGAACAGGTCTAAGAAACTGCAATGGCAGAACTAAGAATTGTATTTATTTAATTCAGGCACCATCTGACTCCCAAATGACTCTGTATAGCTCACAATATAGCAACTGAGATTAAAAATTAAATAACTTAATATAGAATGAATAAACCAGCTGGAAATCCAGCCATTCAACAACAATGAAAAAAATCCCACAAGAGACTCTTTCCATCCTTCCCAATGGCCTAGGAAAACAGCCAGGACTTTAGGCCTTCTGGAATGGCACCAGGTGGGAGCCACACCAGTTTGAGGAGGTCCTCATTCCAAGGGGCAGTGCTGTGACAGGGAAGACAACCTTCCTGGGTCCTGAAAGATGGTAATTTCAAAGGGTGCCATGAAAGGGACCCAGTCATGCCAACTCTGTCAGCCTATATATTCACTGAGCAGAAATCATGGGAGTCAGCAGTCCCACAAGCTCATGTGCCACAATGGGCATATAGATAATAATTAGCCCCTTGAATTGTACCTGGAACCATACCGGTGACCAGTGCAGCTGGCGAAGCAAACATGGGCATACCAAGGCATACCTATCACTGTCCACGTCACTCTATTTGGAACATTGAAGTAGAGAACACTGCAGTATTTTGCATAAATCTGTATTCTATTATTACCTCAAGAAACTAGAACAAGTCTAAGTATAATAAGTAGTTTCGATACAAAATGGGGCATGATTCATTTATGTTTGTATTGTTCACTCACAAGATAAAAAAAAATATACAATAAGAAATGGCAATACGAGTATCAGTTTTCATAATCCACTTAAGACCTGTGTGTGAAATATCATCTCATTGATTTTGAGATACAGTTTTAATTATACATATTCTATCTAAAAAGGTTCAGAAACTGAGTCTAAAAGTATCAGCATTGTACTTCCGTCTGGGATGTTGTTTTTAAGATCAATGGCTTGTGGCCATCAATAAGTAACAATACCAAATTTTTAAAAATATAGGCTTCTGATTATTGGGATTCCTGGCAGTTTTAAGGTCATCTGAGGAGAGGAGTCTGAGTGGTGAACATGGGCAGAAAATTGTGCTTTCAGGACAAATATCTTTATTTTGTCGAAAGTCCAGAGATGAATGTTGCAATTATCTTAGGCTAAGAAACAGTGACCTACTTCAGAAATGACTGAAATTTCAGTACCAATGGGGAATTGGACTAAGCCTCCTCCTCTCCCAGAAAACACTTGAAAATCTATGCCAACAGTGGAATGTCTCTTAATATGTAAAAGAAGAAGTTTCTGCTTGTATTTTTGTTTTGTTTTTTAAACTAAAGCTGTTAAGGGGACACAATGTTCCCTTTTTGAATCAGGAGCTTCTTAAGTTGTGAAAGTGCAGGACGGCTGGCAGACAGCAAAGATGTGAACAAAATGAGCCACACAATGAACTTGCAATATTTAATCAAGTTTTCAGAGATCACAAATCTGGCACCACATTCCAAAATGATGAAAAAGTATCCTAGGCAGGAAGCAGCTGAGCCAATATGTAAAGCCTTTGTAATTTAACAGAATCCATTTTTAGAGTATGCAGGATATGCTCTTGGCTTAACTACTTGTCCCATGATCTCCTGTCCAGATGTGCTTGTGTGTATCTAGGATCGGACTAGCCAAACTCCAGCACTTTCCAGTGGCTTGCAGCATGCTATTGTAACTCAATCATATCCTTCTAGATTACAGAAGACCATGTTACTTTGTAGGAAACAAAAGGACAGGAGGGGGGAGGGGGAAGCAAGCCATTAGGCTGGCTCTAAAAACATCAATAAAATTATGGAACTGCCTAAGTCAGATGAAAGCATCAGTTGTGAAAAAACATCAGATATAGAAAACCACGACTGCTTCTTTTATATCCTCTTCATTCCCCTCCCCCCAGGTGAAATCTTGGACTAAAGAGAAAGAAGCTGTTAATTTTGATTATTTATTTATTTATTTGTTTATTCCCACTTTTATTATTTTTACAAATAACTCTAGGCACAAACATATCCAACCCACCTTCTTCAGCAATTCGAGTCTCACCGGCTCAAGGTTGACTCAGCCTTCCATCCCTCTGAGGCAGAGGTGGTATTCAGCAGGTTCTGACCAGTTCTGGAGAACCAGTAGTGGAAATTTTGAGTAGTTAGGTGAACTGGTAAATGCCACCTCTGACTGGCCTCGCCCCCATCTATTCTCTGCCTCCCGAGTCCCAGCTGATCAGGAGGAAATGGGGATTTTATAGTATCCTTCCCCTGGAGTGGAGTGGGAATGGAGATTTTACAGTATCCTTCCCCTGCCAGGCCCATCAAGCCACACCCACCAAGTCATGCCCACATAACCAGTATAAAAAAAATTGAATCCCACCCTGCTTTTCGCTTTGGACGACACCACGGAGCCGTTGCAAGTCTGCAAAGGCAGACTTATTCTCTAAAAAAGGCAAATAGAAAAGTCTATTTGGATCTAGACTAGATGCTAGATGGATCTTCTTTCACTTAAATTCTCTCCCTTTTATTGGGATTTGTCTTGGAGTGCAGCGTTATCAGCTGTTGGCCCAGCTGAACGGGGAAGGTTGTTCAACAGCAGTTGCAAGAAAGCAGCTTTTCTCCAACTTGATGCCCTCTCGATGTTCACATCTGGCTTGTGACAAGATAATGAAAGATGTTTTTCCGTTTCCTCTTGGATGGGATTAATGGAAAAATGTGGTTCCTAGAACGGATTTATATTAAAATGTCCTCACTCCACAACATTATATTTGCATTAATTCTTTTCTGCAGATATTTCACTTGCAGAAGTTGTTTGTTGTTGCAAATGATTATGCTATTTTTAATAATGCACCCCCAAATCCTCTAAATGAACAATATAAGTCAAAATGGATTTTCAATGGATTTCCATCAGAGGTCATAAGTAATTATTTTAAATAATATTTTGGATCCCACTTAAGAAGTTACAACTTATAGAACAAAAACAGAATAAGAATGTTTCTAACTTATAAAATAATTGTTTTACTTAGATAATCAAGGTCTATATTGGAAAATATCCATGTTTTTATTAGGCAAAGAATGCAAAAACATTAACTCTACTAGAGATATCCTTGACCCAGGCAGATTGTTCAGTCAAGAAAGATTCCCTTTTGTAAACTGATCCAAATATTCTTAAGCTTGTCTATTGAATCTTGACAACTGAATTCAAATCCTATATCAATGTCATTATTGTTCTATCCTACATGGATGTGTTCATTTTGAGAAAGCATATGATGAAAGGAATCGGATGTAATTCTAGAAAGTTTTGCAATGATATGGAATTAAATATGTAGCTGCATATGATCAGAATAGTATATGAATGAAGCAAAACATGCATGAATGGTAAATGGTTCAACACTGAACATGAGGTAATCCTTGATTTACAACCAATGGTGGGATTAATTTTTTTTACTACTGGTTCTGTGAGCGTGACTTGGTGGGTGTGGCTTGGTGATCATGTGACTGGGTGGGTGTGGCCAACTCGGGGCGCTTCACCTCGCTTGGCCTCTCGTGACCATGGGGATGCTGCAACAGTCGAAGTGTGAAAAACAGTCATAAGTCACTTTTTTCAGTGACATTGCAACTTTGAATGGTCACTAAATGAACTGTTGTAAGTCAAGGATTACCTATACTATAATACAAAAAGCTTCTCTCTTGAAAAAAGCTGTCTTAAATACCAATCATTAGATTAGAAATACCTGCAAGCCGAAGTTACAAATCAGGCAGGGTGCCAGAGCACCTTGAGGAATTAAAATAGTTAAAATGCAATAACTATTGACAGCCAACTCTTGCTCATAAAGTGAAATCCTTTAGCAGAGAGGTCATTTAAGCTGTCCAGAAAGAGCACACCCAGGAGAAGCAATTCTTAGACTCATTTGCACCAGTTAAAGATACCAGCTGGTCTCACTCACCTCATAAAATATCCTAAGGAAATCATCCAAATTTAAGGAAAGACATGACCCCCAGAAAGGCAGTAAAAAAAGCAGTGCCAAGCTTGCATCCTGTCTCTTGGAAGTACACACCAAAAGGACAGTGCCAAGAACCACTAAAGCAGTGAAGGAAGACCCCCTCCCCAGATAGAAAAAGCACTTGAGATAAGTTTAACTACAAAGAAAGCAGTTAATGCTAGAATGAAGCAAAGGAGCAAACACAGTAGCTGTTGCTTATTAAATCAATTACCAGAACAAATAGACACAGGAACTAGCCAGATTTCTGAAGCTGCTTCTTTTCAAGAACAGAGATTAACATTTTTCCTTCCAAACAAAGCTGAATAGGGAAAGTTATCCCATCAATAAAAACAAGATTAAACATCACCAAGCACAGAATTAAACTTCATCAAAAACCAGTTTTAGACCAAAAGTCAGAAAGGTTATGTAAACTCACGTTTGAATGTCAATCTTTGTAGCTAACCAAGAAGCCTTGCTGAATGTCACTCATCTTGGTTCCTTGTCATTAAAAGCTTTTGCTTCGTTATTCAATTATATCTTCAAAGTGCTGATCGTTGCATTCCGTATGGAAGAACTCCAACAGGGGAGTATTTCCTCCCAACAGCAGTGTAAAAAGCTTAAAACAACCCTTTCCCTTTAAGAAAGTCAAGCAAAAAAAAAAAGAAGCTTCAAAGACAGTAAGTCTAGGTGTACTGCCAAGAATGTAATAAGGGTTAAGGGAGAGGCAGTTTCTGTAAGCAGGGCAATAAAGATTAGGCTAGAAAGAACACCAGAATGTTGTAATTCCTAACAGGATTAACCCTGTAAAGTAGAAAAAAAATAAAAGGCAATTTCTTCTAAAAACCAGTTCTCAGTTTTGAAAACCAACCAGTTAACAACCTGTAGCGAACTGGTGCAGACCTGTAGAATCCCACCTCTGATATAAATATACTGATTTTTAGTAAAGCATCTTGTTTATACAACATAAAAAAATGATATGCTGCAAAATTTCCTCCTTTGCAACCTTATCTCAAACTTCTTATGTTACAAAATAAAAATTTGGAGTGCCCTTACCACATTCTGCAAAATGTCATTTATATTTCTTTGCTATACATATAATATTTCCTACTATGGTATGGAGTAAATTATTGAAAATACTCAAGATGCTTGTGCAATTTTTAGGTAATTCTTTTAGGGTGCTCATGTTTTGATATCCTGCATAAAAGTTAGGAAAAAAAATTAATGTTAAAGAAAACTTGATTAAAATAAACAACAACAACAACCAGGAAAAGAACTTAGGGCAACTTTTTTCCCTATATCTAAGTAGTACAGTTGTAAGATTGATCTTTTTTTAAAAAAATGGCAGATTAAAGTGAAGATGTGTTATTTCATGAAATAGACAGGAAAATGCCCTTTAACTTATAGTTTAGGGTATAAAAAACATTTCACTGCAGCTTAAATGCGGTTAGTATGTTTTATTGAACCTGTCAGAGGTATTGCAGACAAAGTCAGTCCTTTGATGGTCTTCAACAGAAATCAAGAGTCAATAGGGCCAAAGACCAAATGCACTCTGTAAAAGTCAAATTAAAGCCCCAGGTAATTCAAGCAAAAGCTTCTCTAACAGTTAATCTTCTCCAAAAGCCCAATGAAACAAAACTCAAGTGCATGAGTTCTGAGACCAAAGGGGGTTTTCAGATATTGATTCAGAATAAAATGAACACAAATGATACATGCTTCCAATATAATATTTGAGAAGGCATCTTCTGTACACCTTCCTTTGCAGTGAGAATAATTTCCTCTAGATAAGGGCATGATGTACGTGTTGGCCTGAAGTTCAAAAGGAACTATGACCCAAACTAGCAATGCATTAGATCAGTATGGAAGCACATTCAAACCTACAGCTTGTGCATTTCCCAACACAAGAAGAAAGGTTGTAGGATATAAAATGCCCCTCCAATACCTGCCCTATGTACTACTAATTAAGGGTATGAAAGAAATTGTTAAATTCTGATCCAGAGGCAATGAGGAGGCAGGACACAGCTCAACGGTTAATTTGTTTATTGCTAACAGTAACAAACTTAACCGGGTCTCGCTCCTGGCTAAAGCTGAGGAGATGAGCCCTTCGACGCTTGACAGCTCTTATATAGTGGAGCTGTCAGCGTCTTAGCCAATCAGCGGCTTGCCTGCTTCCTGCTGGCTGCAACTTGCTGGCAGCCAATCAGGCGCGCTCCTGGCTTAGAATACAACACCCCTTCCTTGCCAGATGGAGCAAACATAGTCCTTTAAGTATGCTGGTGGTCTTCTGATTCGGCTGGACCTGTGCAGGACAGGGGGTTCTCCTGCGCTCATCGCAGCGTCTGCAGGTGGTATAGGTTGGGTCTCTGAATCCTCAGGCGAAGGTATTCCTTCTGTGCCGATTTCCCCTCTGCGTGGACCTTCAGGTGGTAACTCTCCCATTGACTGGGTGTGCATGTCCAGTGTGCTTGCAGTTTGCACCTTTAATGGCATGTCATTAACTTCCTCCCCCCACCCAGATAGGATCCGGATTCTCAATTGGTCAATATGTCTCCGCCACTGCCAACCATCTACCAGTTGCTATGCCAGGATGCCCCAGATGCAGGGCTGTCAGAATTGTGTCCCTTAATGCGGTGGGGATAATGACCCTAGAGCCCCATAGGATGCACCCCCGCAAAGATGTTAACTCTAGCTGCCTAATTTTAAATAGCTGGAATTCCTCTGATAATTGCCCCACAGGCCACCCCGTTTGCACCCAGTCAGTACTTTGGACAGCACTGGGTCCTTCGTGGTCAGCCATGCCATGTCAAGGGCAGAGACTGGAAACTGACAGTCATCTATTAACAAAACAGTAGATGCAGGGGCAGGGTCTGTCACAGTTGTTCTCAGGGGGCAGCGGCTTTAAGCGTCGGAGTGTCCCAAAGCCTTTCCTGGTCGATAGATGAGCCTGTAAGTGTAAGCGGCCAAGAATTCAGACCATCTCATCATTCTGGGGAAAATAATTTGGGGAGTAGATTTGTCACCCGCCAAAATGCCAAGGAGAGGTTTGTGATCTGTGAACAGCTCAAACGGATGGCCATACAAATAATGGTGAAAGCATTTCACTCCAGCCACAACAGCCAGGGCTTCTTTATCCACCTGGCTGTAGTTTCTCTCCATTTGGGATAGTGTGCAGGAGAAATAGGCAATCGGAGCCTCAGTGTTGTCAGGCAGCCGGTGGCTCAAGACAGCTCCCACCCCGTAAGGGGAAGCGTCGCACACTAGAGTGAGCGGGAGCGAGCTGTCAAACTGGACCCAAACGCTGGAGGAAGTCAGTAACGCTTTGACAGCTGCAAAAACGGCAGCTTCTCTCTGGCCCCAGACCCAAGGGGACTTTGGATTGAGCAAACGATGCAAGGGCTCAGCGACTGTAGCCTTGTGAGGCAAAAACATATTATAAAAATTCAAGAGTCCCAGGAAAGCTTGCAACTCCACTTTAGAGGAGGGAGCAGGGGCGTTCTTAATGGCTTGACATTTGGATGGAGTCGGATGTATGCCATTAGCGTCTATAAGGAAACCCAGGAACTCAACCTGCCTGGTTCCTAATTGGCACTTGGTTTTTTTCAGTCTGAGGCCAGCTTTGCGGAAACAGTTAAGGACTGCCCTTAGGCGAGTCAGTAATTCTAGTTCGTTGATGGCAGAAATAAACACATCATCAAAATAAGGGGCTACCCCCAGCAGGCCATGCAGCAATCACTCAATTAGGCTTTAAAATATGCCGGGGGCTATGCAAACTCCAAACTGAAGTCGCCAGCATTTAAATGCACCATGGTGCGTGACAATAGTCTGGGCTTCAGCTGCGGCTTCGTCCATGCACAGCTGCTGATACACCTGAGCCATATCGAGCTTAGCAAAGATGGAGCCGTGTCCCAGGGTGTGCAAAAGGTGGTGGACTACAGGCACCGGGTATGGGTTAGCCTGCAGCGCCTTGTTAATGGTCGCTTTGTAGTTGGTGCAAATGCGCACCGACCCATCAGATTTAATTGGAAGGACAACCAGTGTTTCCCATTTGGAGTAATCAACCGGTTCAAGCACTTCCTGATTAATCAACCTGTCCAATTCCTTATTCACTGCTGGCCGGAGCGCGAAAGGCACTCGGCGGGGCTTAAGACGAATGGGAGAGACATTGGGATCCAAATTGAAGGAGATAGGCATCCCCACATAATCCCCCAGCGAGTCACTGAAAACATCAGCAAATTCCTCAATGAGGACTGTGAACTTGTCCGGAATTGTGGAATGAATGCCAGCTACTGACAACCCCAATGACTCAAACCACTCTAAGCCCAGTAAACTGGGCAAGGCGCCATCCACAATAACCACCTTAAGGTGGCCAGTGAATCCCCCATATTTGACAGCTACCTTTGTGGACCCCAAAATGGGAATGTGCTTTCCCTGGTAGTCGCAAAGCGTTAAATGGCAATAGTCTAAATGTTTCTTTGAGATTGAGGGCAGCAAGCGCTTTAAGGTGCTCCATCCTGCATGGGCTGCCCTCAATGAGGGGGGTGAGGAAAATTTTCTTTTTTAACTCGCTACTGGCCTGATCAACCACAAATTCAGGAGGGCCCTTATCAATTTTAAAACAATTTTCCCCAGTCCTATCCTGTTTACCCCAGGGTCGATACTCATGTGTGCCTTTGGCAGGTTTAACCCCCGATGGCTGGCTTGCCCTGCATACCCATGCAAGATGCCCCTTCTTTCCACAGCATCTGCATTCAGCATTCCTAAACCTGCAGCTCACCCTGTGATGGTTGCCACCACAACCTGCACACGCAACTGGTGGCTTCTTCTCTTCCTTCTCTGTGCCCTTCTTGGGGAAGGTCTTGAGGCAGCTTACTTCTTCCTCATCGTTTTCTGAAGATTCTTCTGAGTCTGTTTCAGTTTAGTGCACAGCTATGCTTTGTTGAGCCGCAGCTGGAGCGATTGACCTCTGAATCTCGCTTGATGACTTGTGTGACAGCTCGGCTGCTCTGGCCTCATCAAAGGTGGCTTGCAATGTTAAGTCCATTCTGGCCAGCCACCAGCGCTGCAACTTGAGATTCCTGACCCCAAAAATTAGCTGGTCGAGCAGGAGGTCATCCAGATCTCGGAATTCGCAATACTGGGTGGCTGTCCTGAGTGCTGCCATGTACTGATTGATCAATTCCTCCTTGCCCTGGAACCGCATGTGGAAGGCATGTCTCCGTGCGACATTCGATGGCGCTGGGGCATAGTGTCCCTTCAGCTTTGCTAGCACAGTGTCCCAAGTGACATCTTGCACTTTCTGAGGTGCTAAAAGTGACCAGGCCATTTAAACATGTCGTGGCCGCAGATGCTGAGGAACACTGCTACTTTTTTCTCAGCCGGCAGCTCGGTGTATTCGTTGGCTTTCAGGAAGCAGTCAAACCGATCCACAAATGAGTCCCATGTCTCCAATGCTTGGTTAAATGGCGC
>JANHFM010006741.1:6038-16947 GCA_032468115.1 Grayia smithii
TTAGAAAACTCAGTATCTAGCCAATCAATGGAGTTAACACCCACTGTTGAGCTCTCGGAGCAGCGTGAGGGAAAAAGCCCTTTTTCTAGGTCCCACCAGAGTTACTTTAATGAAAACACTTTCCTGATCCATAACCCAAGTCAACAGAAAAAGGTTTTGTGATGAACTGCAGAGAATTGAGAAGGAATACAACGAGATTCTTCATCTAACACCATGCTGGATCTTAGTCCTCAGCCTCCTGTCTTTACAAGTATCCCTGCTTGTTTCCCATTTTTGAAAGGTCCTGCCATTCATCGCTTCATCAAAAAAAAATTAACCCTTGCAAGGGAGAAGGATAGGCTTTGAGAATATCTTTCTAGCCTCTTTGCTTCAGTGAAGAGAATTACATTGTACCTCTGTAGCACAAATCTCTGTCAAAGCAAATCTCTGTTGCCTCTGTAACATATAGCTTTACACCATCTACCTTGTGCCATTTTTCAATTATTAATTTTCCTATTTTGTCTGGCTAATTTTAATTTATTTTCATGATTTACAGCATAGCTATTAATACAAAAGCTCTTTTTTCCATTTATCATACTAATTCCTTTTTATTAGAATGGAAACCCCATTAGAAAAACTCAGAGTCAGACAGCTGAATTTTGTGCAAGAGTAAGAGAGCATATTTGTCTAGAAAATAAATATTGTTAGAACTTCCTGTTATGTTTCACAGATGTAAATCTATGAAACTCATCTGTGGGAAATAAATTCAGAAAGTATTTTGAAGTTTAAAGTTCATATTATTCCACTGATATCATTCATAAAACAAGTTTATCTACAAAGCACTGTTTAAGATACAACAATATATGTGTTTACTCCAAAATAAGTCCCCTTAAGATCAGTGGGGTTCCCAGATAAGCATGTGTGGATTTTTCAGCTCCAGTTCATATTCGATACTGGTTTTAATTATCAAAGATATTCATCTTTCTTGGGGGTCCTATTGCTGCTGAATATTTTGAACAGTAGAGTTTCCTTTTTAAAAATCTGCTACACAGTTTAAACTTATAGTATGGAATTACTTCCCTGATTTAAAAAAAACTAATTCAAATTGCATCTGTTCAAAGGTGTCCTTTACCATTTAGAACAAAGACCTGTAACCTAATCTTTTCACCTTCTCCTGATCATTGGTTTTTCTGATAAGCATTCCGATGCTCTCCTTGGGCTGAAGATCACTCTCTCGCAAATAAGATAGTGTTACTGGTTTTTCTCTTGTCTCCTCCATCCCTCCTCTCCCCAATTGTATCTGATTCTCCAAGATTTTTCTGAACAAGTTCTTACAGTTTTCTTGGCAAGGTTTTTCAGAAATAGTTGGCCATTGACTTCTTCCTAGGGCTGCGATAAAGGGACTGGCCCAAAGTCACCCAGCAAATATGCCAGGTTCAAGGGTGATCTGCTCTCTTCCAATGGCCTGACATTGTGCTGAATCCAAAGCAGTTTTTCCAATTATGGATTCAAAATCAGCAGTTTAATAATGGAAGGGTGGCTCTTTCCTAAGAACGGAACATATGTTTCAAGTTTTATAACATGACAGAATCACACCATGTTTAAGAAATGGGTCAAATTAGCCAAATTCATCCACGTGTTTTAGAAAAGTCATTTCCTACCAGTTAAACATTAACAAATCTAGTCTAAAAAGACAGATAAATCTATTCATTCCATTTGATTCCACTCCATTTGATTTTGTGTATGCATCTTTCCATCATATTGGACACATTTCCTCGCTAATGTATTTGCTTTAGAATTCCATTTTTGTTTATTAGCGCATTTTGTATGAACATTTTTATTGGTGATCTGAACATTCAGAGCAATATGCAAATGAATACAGTGATGAATTTTTTCTTACAACTCCTCAAGTTTTGTTCTACTATAAAAGAGAATTTTGTTTTCTAACTTGAATGCATGAGAATTTATTTCAACATTCTCTTTGTAGTGTTTTGGGGTTTACTTTATTGACAGGTACAACAAATAGCTACCATATTCGTTACTCTAAAGTTCCCTGGCATCCCAATCTCTTCTAATGTGAGACCCTTTCAATTTAACAATGTTAAAAATCAGAGAAGCTGAAGATTTCTGAAAGATGAAACTTATAAAAAGCAAGGCATTCATATACATACTGTTTGGAAAGCACAAAGTGATCTTAAAATTCAAATGGAATTATAACTGCATATTTCAACAATCATTCTTTTTTCCCCAACAAGGTCATCATAAAACTGTTAGTTCAACAAGGTAAGAGTCATGTTTACTAATCTAGTAGAGAATTTTTTTCGCATTTCATGTTAATGCTGTTTTTCTTTGAAAGTTGTTACAAATACAATGCTATAAAAGATTTCGTGTTTAAGTACATAGGTGAGCTTTACAACATCCAAATGCTCAGGACTTCAAATTTTAATGCCTACAAATCTATTTCCATGGGAAATACAGTGCAATCAATCCACATTTTTATGTATATTTCCTCTCAAAGTATTCAAGGATATCAGTTCACTGTGATTTTATATTAAGCAGCATACAGAGTTGTATTTTGGCTGAATGGAATCAATTATTTATTTGAAGCTGGGATTGTTACCCTCATATTCTAATTGTTTATATGCTTCTGTATTCAATTAATATTGGATTGATTATATAATTAGCTAACAATCCAAAATCAATCATTTGTTAAGTGTAGTTCACTGGGTTAGCAGAACAGATTCAAACAGCTTTCTGGATTTCAATGCCTAGAATTAAATTTTATATCTATGATATAAGCTCAAAATTTCCAAAAGAATTTACCTTTTTGAAAAAATCTGCATCAACATTTGAAGTTACATCGTAATTCAAAAGATAATTATGATTATTCATTCTTATAAATCAAAGCTTCACAGTGCTAATAAAATGCATTCCACATCAGGCATACGATAGAATTAGGATTGGGATAGAACGTGTGTGTGCAAAGTTTACTCTATCTTTATCAAAGATATGTTTCCTTTTTCAAAAAAAGAGAGCAACAAAACGTAAGATCTATTATTCAGAAACAAAAATTATGTCAGCTGAGTCCAGCTAGGGCCTGTTCAGCCAAAATCCAATTTACTATTAAATCTGAAAGGGAAAATTCTAATAAGGGAGATTGTATATATTAGAGTTGTTTAAAAAGATCATTATGATTCATATGAAATACATATATCTTCTATCTCTCAAGTGTCCTTATTTAAAGAAGGAAATAGTACATATGTGTGCATGAGTTATGATGTATTTTTGTCAGTTCTTTAAATGTGTAAAAGGAAAAATTGTAATAAATAGGATGTAAATACTAGAGTTGTTTATTATGATTCATGTAAGGTATATATTTCCTATCTGTCAAATGTTCTTATTTAAAGGACTCAATAGGAAATGGCACATGTGTATCATGAGTTATGATGTATTTTTGTCAGTTCTTTAAATGTCTGAAAGTAATATTCAATTTGCTAAAGAGAACTTCAAAATTTCAAAATATTTCCTATCTAGAATTGCTACTGCTGCCATCTCCTAATGGCAATCTTGAATATTTTACAGAGCTCCCCACAAAATCTTTATGACAGCCTCCTCCAATCTAGAGCCCTTCAAATGTTTTATATTGCCTGTGTCCTTATCCCTGATCCTTACTCTCTGGAGATGATGGGAATTGTCAGCTCACAAATGTTTTCATAATGTTTCTATTAAGGTAGAATCTAGGAAGCCACATACCAGATGTGCAATCCAGTTTATAATTCATGTCAGCAAAATCTATATACATTAAGTGAATTATTGCAAGAACAAACATTCCTGATCATTTCTATAATAGATAAATACTTTGAACTGGATGGGGTGAAGGGTAGAGTGGGGAAATCAAGTGCTTTCCAAAAAGTACTTTATAGCTTTCATAATACATGATGAGTTCAGTACATGGTCTCTGCAATACATGGCGTGTATTTCTACCATAGAAAAAAACCTCACAGCTATTTTATACACTTAACTTTTCTCGACCAAAGTTTTTACATATTTTTTTTCATCTAACAGAATACTTGCAAATATAAAGAAGATTTTAAAATGTATTCTCTCAAAACAGTGGAAGAAAGACACTGGTCATATGTAACTTTTATGTCAATTACATCTTTTGTCAAAGGTAAATCAGAAGACTCAAGATAGCCTTCAAAAATGTTGACAGCTTCAGAAAAATATTTATTAATAACAAACCACACTAATGGTTAGTTTTGTGTATTCGTTGGAGCTTAAAGGAAAAAAAGGCAAGGCAAGGCATTGGAGAAAGTAGCCAATATTCATATTAATGAGAAGAAAGACAGAGCAATTATACAGCCTTGTCATATTTTTATGAGTTAACTTGTCATATGAAAAAGCAAGTACTGCTTGTTTCTGAGTTAGATACAACCAGATACATTTCAAGGCAAAATAAGACTATTTACTAAATGTATCTGATATAATTTGCTGATAGAAACTTAGGCATGTAGTTATCTTTTTCAAGAAAACATCAGAAATTGCTTTTAAATCACTTTAATTGCTTTTGAACATCACTAAGTAAAAAAATCATTGTCAATTATATCCCTCTGCTACCAGTTCTTGTCATGATTTTATTTCACATTCCCCTTGAGAATATTCGAGATCTCACGATAGGTGGGCCATTTTTATTTTCCTGCTATTTATCATCTACTTGGACAGAGAATCCCACACGATAGTAATACATACCCCAATTAGTTTCCATTTAGATTTAGATGGACAGAAATGAATAGTTTTTTTGACTCATTCTAAAGAGTATCGAGAATAAAGTATCATTTTAATATAAAGTAAAATATTAATTTATAGCACGGGTCAGTAATAACCCATTCAGAAAAAAGAAACAATTGAAGATTGGCACTTGGATACATTACATCATCGTTAATTCATTTGAATGATGAGCTTCTCATCTCCACTAGACAAAAAAACCAATTATATTAGGTAGATATACAGAAGCTTTCTTATAGTCATTGAAGAACTGGTTCTGAATCTACAAAGATTGATAGGCAAACTCATTAGATTTCCATACTCTAGAAACAATAAGTCTATCCAAAATGCCTGTCAATTTAAAAATTATATAACATATGTATTGATAATGGAAGGTCATACAATCATATTCTTAAAATATATTACTATTTTTTAAAATTATGAGAAAAAGTTGTTATTAAAAGGTAGCTTTGTTTTCCCCACTTCCAAAATATGCAGTATATACTCAAAATCAGCTCCATGGTTGAAAAAACAGATAGTTATATACTTCATCTATTCTCTAATAATTCACAATCTATCTTTATCAATAGAATTTTGTGATATATGATCTACTATTATAAAATATTTGGTATAATCAAGTTTGGGATTTAAGGCTACATTAAGACAGAAAGCAAAACTGCATGATAAGAAACTACTAAGAACATGGGATATATTTAACATGAAGTAAAAAATAACATTTTATACTGTTTTTTCAAATCTTAATTAAAAGAGCACGTTGGCTATTGTTTAAAAGCATACTAAGTTGTTATTTTCTTGTTATTTTCATGGATCTAATGTAAATATAAATGTAAACATGGATCTAATGAGCCAGGAAGAGAACAAAAAAACAAGAATCCTGAAATTGGTTCATTGACAACTTTAATTATCGTCACAGTTTAATAAGATAACTTAGATACAAGTGTATCAAGAAGCTGAAAACAGATTCAAAATAAGAATTAAGGCTATAAAAAACTATATTAAAAATAATATAATATAATTTAATCTCTAACTTAGAACATAGTCCTTTTTCAATGTTTTCTGCAATATCTGAAATAGTGCTGCAGAAGAAACAAGGGCTTCTTCCAATTGTTTAATAAGCGCTCCTTTGTTTTCCTTAGAAAGAGAGATTTTTTCTTGTTAGTCTTTGAAAAATTCATTGTGATGACACAAAGAAGAATGCAAAAGAAATCAAATTCTGCAACAATATTTGAATAAACTACAGATTAAAACTGTTAAAAGTCAAAGGAAGGAATATAAAGTTGGGTTATTTGATCAAGGCTGCTGCTGCTGCTGCTGCTGCTGCTTTGCAAAGTACCAGGATTGAAAATTGGATTTTTTTTCCTTTGCTTATAGATAAGAGATGGAATATTCGGGTGAAGAGTAACCTTATGGGGGTGAAGAGTTACTAAATTGCCTATACTTGTTATAATGAAAGTTGGAAGTCACTTATTTATATATTTCTTTTTCTTTCTTTTAACATATTCTTTCTCTTCTTTTTTTTTTACTTGCACATTTGTCCTTGGTGAAAAAAAAATAATATATATATATTTTCACCAAGGTCAAATTATATTTCTTGCAAAATACTTTTCATGAACTGACTATATTCATATATTGCATTGAAGACTCTAATCTACTTTCATTAGTGTCAAACATTCAGACAAAATTGCTCATTAGTCTGAAAAGCCTGGTCTGTCAAATTATTACTATTGTCAACTACATGAATATGTTACCATGCCTCCGTTGACTCTTGTAATGAAAAAATTACATGTAAACTAAAATCTGCTTTATATCTTTTGCTAATTCTTTCTAACTATATCTGTCAAGCGTAAACCCAAAAATGAGACTGTGAGATCCAATTCAGTCCAATTCTTTATTTACTTATACCTAATAGACAATCTTGTCAAACTAATGCTATAGCTTTCTAATCTACTGGATATATCCTGAGAGATTCTAGGCTGCAGTTACCATAAACTTCTTTCCCATACCCTCTTCTAACTCAGGATTGCACAATTTCTTAATCCGGATTGCCTTCTGGAAAAGTTCTGAATTGTCAAAATCCTTTTCTACTGCTATTGCAGTGCACATTCCATCACTTTGTTAGATTACATAACATATACCATTTCATCAAATCAAAACAAGATATTATCATATTAGTCTTCCTGAGTCTTATTGATTTTTCAGATATGTCAAAAATTTAGACCTGATCTGATTAATCTGTGACATTAATATGAGTTATAAAAACAGGCTATGCCTGAGTTAAATTAGGAGGTATTTGGCCTTATGGAATTGTTGTACCATTTCACAGAATGGATGCAAGTAATGTAAATTTCAAGCCTGAATTTGATTGGGGTGTGGAATTGTTTATATCCTTGGGTACTCTGACATGAATTCAGTTTGACACAGTTTGGAGCTAAAGGGGGGAGAGCTGAGGAGGATAGAGTCTTCAGCCAAAACAACATAGCTAGCTGATGAGTCAAGTACATTCCAATGGTTGGTCAGAGGAGGAGGAGGAGAGAAGTCACCAAGCAACCAGCTCTCATCTTGGTTGGACAATGTGACAGAATGTTTTGGAAAATTGAGAAACTATTACCGGTACTTATACTGGGGTGGAAAGTGCAGGAACTTTCAGTACTGGCTTTCCACCAGCCATACCAAGATGATATAGCTAAATAAATTTGTTGAGAAAACGAAATTCCTCGGAGTTCAATTTGTGATGAGTGCATTACTTGGAACCTAACATTAAGCCAGAACTGCAAAAATACTTCGCTCCAACCAGAGTTACATTCCGGGGTCCTGAACCCCAGCTCCTCCCTAGTCAGCCCAGGAAGCAGGAAGACTCAGGGAATATGGAGGAAGGGAGAGAACCAGACGGTGGCAATGGGGGTTGCCTGAGTGAATGGCAGCCCTCCATGAAGGCCTGGCAGCCAGCTGAGGCGCAGCAGAGGATGCCCTGCCAATATGTGCATGGCCGGTGCCCAGAGTCTAGTGCCCAGCCAGGGAAAGCCCAGGCCAAAAGAAGGGAAATGCCCAGCTCCACAGTTCATCCCAAGAACCAGCGGGAAACTTACCAGAGCTGTTGCCAAAGGGACATATGGCTTAATTGGTGGGCGTGGCTTGGTGGTGACCGGGTGGATCATGTCACTTCTTTGCCCATTTTTGACCTACAAAAAAGCTCAAAAACCAACTTTCACACTTTACACACACACACACACACACACAACACAACTCACACACAATGTAAAAGCAGCTGTGCTTGACCCCAAATGGCCCTGCAACAAGCTATGTCTTAAAAAAACCTCCTAAAAAAAACCCCACTTAACTATTTTTTTAAAAGCTCCCCCCCCCCAAAAAAACCCCCAGTTACTTAGCCTAGGGATCTCCAACCAAGGCAAGTTTAAGACTTGTGGACTTCAACTCCCAGAGTTCCTCAGCCAGCTAAACTAAGCTAAGGCACAAGGCAAACGCACCGATGAGATTGATTGCAGGCAGGCAGGCAGACAGCTTCAGTTGCTAGCTGATACAATTGATTGCAGCAATAGAAGCAAGACGAGTCTTGCCAATGGAGGCTTGGGATTTGGTTTGAAGAGCAAAGGTAAGCAAGCTGTAGGCCAGGGGGGAAGGTGGGTGGCTTAGCCAGGAAAGCAAGCAGAAAAAAACAAAACAGAGTTGGAAGGGACCTTGAGGCAGGGCAGGCAGGCAAGCAGCCATGCAGTAGGCATGGGGGAAGGGCGCCATTTTTACTACCGATTCTCCAAACTATTTCCAGCCATCGCTACCAGATCACCCGAGCTGGTGCAATCCAGTAGCATTGCATCCCTGTATTGGAGGAAAATGTTTCATCATCTTCAGAACAAGATTGTGACACTTCTATCATCTGTGCTTGCTTTCTGGCTGGTCTGAATCCATCCCAGATCACAGACAGACCTTTTTCACTTGAATTATATAACTCACATCACAGTAAAAATGGCATAGGTTCTCTCTTTCTTAGCTGCATTCCAGACAGCAATGAAATATTACTCAAATCTCTAATATTCCCAGAGGATTTTCGATAGTAGCAGTCATCACAATAATATGAACAAGGCTTCCTTCAAAGGTAGTGTTAATTCAGACTGCAAAATATAAACTAAATCCTTTAGGTTGAGTTCAGCCACTGGTATTTACAATCAAGAAGCGAAAGCCATTTACTTACTTGCCAGGGGTCCTTTGCTGAGATATATAAGGGTCTGTTCAACATTTCACAAGCTTATTATGTGACATTACTTCTATTTTCCTCTGTTTCTCATCAGCTTCACCAGAATTGCAATGTTGCTTATGAGAACCAGAGATTAGACTGAAAAAGTAATTTTCATGATCAAAGCTGCAACGAACTCACCAGAAATAAACTTTTATTAGAGCTTTCTTTATTGCAAAAGCACTCAAAATAGGGTTTGCTTCAATATATAGGTTTTCAATATCGTCATGCCAGTGATGAAATCCAAATTTTTTTACTAACGGTTCTGTGGGCGTGGCTTTCTGGGTATGGTGTGACTTAGTGGGTATGGCTTGGTGGGCATGGCAGGGGAAGGATACTGCAAAATCTCCATTCCCACCCCACTCCAGGGGAAGCATAGTGCAAAATCCCCATTCCCTCCCCACTCCTAGCAGAAGGATATTGCAAAAATCTCCATTCCCACCCCACCCTGGGGCCAGCCAGAGGTGGTATTTGCCGGATCATCAAACGTTAACGGTTCAGTGAGCTTGGCCACATTTTTGCCAATGGTTTGCATGAACCGGAGTGAACCAGTAGCAACCCACCACTGATTTCACCCCTGGGTCATATTCTAGGTGACACGAGGTCATTGCAATCAAGTGAAGGGTTATATTAATCATGAACTTTAGGACTAGCAATCAGCCTTTCTTGATGGGATTATGTAATATGTCATACCTGGTACAGCAATGTAACATTTCATAAATGACAGTGATTGTCACCCGACAATGTCTGAGTTTTGATTGTTTACTTTGATGACATCACTAATTAAAACTACTGAACCTGTTATAAATTAGGACACATTTTAACAACTAACAGGTAAAATAGTATGAACTTCAGAAACTGCAGAGGGACAGAGAAGAAAGAATGTTTTGTTAACAAGAGAGCAACAGTATCAATTTGTTAATAGGATTTTATATGAGAAACAAGGCAGAGGACGACTAAACAATCACATATACTATCATAGAGGACCAATATCTACTTCTTATGCCAAAGATGGCATAACATATAACATAAAGCATACATTTTTTCCATATCTCAAAATGGAAAAAATATGTGCTTCAAGCAATCTGATCATATTAGCAAAGGATTAATTATCTTTTCTGGCAAAAAAGCCAGAAAAAAGCGAAAAAGATGTTCATTGGATTGGATGTCAATTGGATTGAAAGAAATTTCAATCCAATTTCTCTCATCATGAAGTATTAAGCAACTTTTGCTATGGACAATTACAAGAAACAAAGAAAAAGGTGGATTGCTCATTTCTCAGTTGCTGTATGATTTAACCGTAAAATCAAAAGGTTAGGTTCTAAACTTTAAATCATCTTCTGATCTGGAAGCCCCTTTTTCTAATTTCCATAGTAATGAACCCTCTGAGACCATCCCTTGCCACAGTGATATAACTTTCTGCTGACATAACACTTAGGGGTGTGCAAAGCAATCAACAGGAGTGTTTCACAAATCCTATTAAAGCATCTCTACTTTTGACAGGCTGACAGAGCTGCTTCAAAGGCTTTCCTCCACTGTCCGTACATGTGTATGCAAATTCAGAAATGATCCACAGGCAATCCCAGCAGAAATGTTGCCTATGCATGCACATACATACAAGCGGGACAATCCTGAAAGCAGCCAAGCAAGAAGGAATGCTGCACTCAAACAGTGTGTTTTGCAAAGCATCTTTTATGAATTCATTGTGTATGTGTGCAAGGGTAGGACATCTTTTGCATTTCAGAAGCAGCCATGTGTGCCTAACAAAATACATCGGACTGTTTAACTATTTGAAGAAAAGTCCTCGATTCATGCTTCCACGTGTTGCAAAGCACCAGTTTTTTTTTTTATTGAAAAAGTTTTATAAAAATTTTTACAATATAAACCCCACCTTCC
>JANHFM010006741.1:54790-65779 GCA_032468115.1 Grayia smithii
GTCTCCTCTATGCCCGAGGAGTCAGCTTCCAGCCATAAATCTCAGTTTGAGTTGAGTTTTATGGCTTTTACGAGACGCGGTGCTGGCAGCCCATAAATCAGGCTGTCACCGACGAGGCCACCGGAACCGGAAGCCAATAAATGCCCCCTCTTTGATTGATCTCTGTTCTTTATAAGCTCTCTATTGCTCTTTGCACCTCAAAAAGGTATGGATAACGTTTGATTTAATTTAATTTATCATATTACTATGCTGTCCACCTCACAAAACATGAGTCTGGGCGGTGCACTGCATAATTTAAAAAAAAACCCATAAAACAACAGTATTAATAACATTCCACAACTAGAAAAAAACATTATTATTAAATGGCTAGGAGAGAGCATTAGATGTTGTAAACAATGGAATTCCTGTTTAACACAGATGTTGGACTGAAGCATGGAGACCCCGATTCTCGTCTTCTCTAAGGCATGGAAGCCACTGGATTACCTTGGTCCTTATCCACTTTCAGCTCAAATGAGTGTCAGTCAAGATGACAAACCACCTGATATTCAAATCCTAGTTTTTCTCTAAGACCTAGATCAGTGATGGTGAATCTTTTTGGCACCAAGTGCCCAAAAGTGGAAAGCGCACGCATGTATGTTCAAGTACGCTAGGCGGAGCACCAGAAATTCAAAGACCAGCTGACTGGCATGTACATGGCTGGTTTTTTTGGCCATTTTGGGAGCCGTTTTCAGGCCATTTCTCAGGCCATTTATGGGCTGTTTTTTGGGCTGCTCTTTTGGCCATTTTCTGGGCCTTTTTCAGGTTGTTTTCCTGCACTCTGTGTTCATGAAGACCAACTGGCTGGAGCGCATGTGTGCGCCGGAAAACGGAAGAGCAGCTGGCGATGGCACATGTGCCCACAGAGAGGCACGTGTGCCATAGGTTCGCCATCACAGACCTAGGTGAATACTGTGCAAAAACAGTGGGACAAATGGTAAGAAAAGCCAAAAACACTTGTCTTTGCTTCCCAATATCACAAAATAGTGTTAATTGTTTTAAGTCACAGCAGATGTTATTGGTGGGTCCATCTAAGAGACAAACAAATGTGGTGTATATTATTACTCTCACTGCTAAAAAGAAATCCAACATTTTCTTCTTCTTCTTTTTTTTCATGCCCTTTCTTTTCCAAGTTGCCAGAACACAAAAAAAAGGAAGACCTTCCCAGCTTGGTCTTTAAGACCTTCTAGGGCAGGGGTTTCCAACCTTGATAACTTTTCGACTTGTGGACTTCAATTCCCAGAATTCCTCAGCCAGCATACAGCCAGTTGAAATCCACAAGTCATAAAGTTGCCAAGGTTGGAGACCCCTGTTCTAGGGTGAATTGACTGTTCCTTAGAAGTCTTCAGCACTTCCCTCTGGATTTGGAAGAAAGAAGAATGGCTTTTTGAATTTCCTTTTCTCAGCAGTAAAGAAAATATATATATATATATATATATACACACACACACATATATATATATATATATATATACACACATATATATATATATATGTCTTTGGTCATATGTGTGTGTGTGTGTGTGTGTGTGTGTGTGTCTTTGGTCATTTGGGTTTTCTCCCACGTAAATTTGGAAGTATCTGGGCAACGTTTCGACGAAATCTCATCCGTCATCTTCAGGCTTTGTTCTTCTGGGAGAATTCTGGGAGAAGATGACAGATGAGATTTTGTCAAAATGTTGCCCAGATACTTCCAAATTTACGCGGGAGAAAAAAAGACCTACATACACACACACACACACACACACACACACACATATAGATATATTTGTGTGTGTGTGTGTGACTTAAACTGTCAAATAATATCTCAGGCAAAATTATTCTAGATCCAGGATGAATTCAGTGACAATTGAGATGCTACAACCCACGGTTGGGTTGGAAAAGACTGGTTGAAGTGGGGAGGAAAATGCATTTGTTAAATGCATTCACTTCCAGAAAGAGAAGTATACATTCAATAAAAGTTTAGATGTCTCTCTCTGCGGATAATAGCCAGCCAAAGTGACCCTTTTCTATGTTTTCAGTCTTTCAAGGAACAGCCATAAGAAGGCAGCAAAACCAGCTGCCAAAATACTTTGTGTCACTTCCTTATCTGGAAGAACTACCTGTTCACCCACTGCAGCAAAGGCCCAGTTTCTTTTCCAGTTGTTGTTTTACCTTTGAAACTGCATTCCATCTTGAATAAGCAAAGGGCCCACATGCGGAAATTCTAGCATACCAGTGTTAGTGACTTTGTAGAAAATGAATATATACAAGGGAAAATTATATTGTTGTATTTGTATTCTTTTTATCCTTTTGAATATAGGAAAGGGGAAATTTTGACGTCAACTTGATGACTAGTATTTCCTGGCAGCTAGGCATTGATTAACTGCCTATTCTTTATGCTTGACTATGGACCATATGCATTTCAATTAAAGGTAAAGGTAAAGGTTCCCCTCGCACATATGTGCTAGTTGTTCTTGACTCTAGGGGGAAGTGCTCATCTCTGTTTCAAAGCTGAAGAGCCAGCACTATCTGAAGACGTCTCCATGGTCATGTGGCGGGACATGACTAAATGCCAAAGGAACACGGAACGCTGTTATTTTCCCATCAAAAGTGGTCCTTATTTTTCTACTTGCAGTTTTATGTGCTTTTGTAAAACTGCTAGTTTGGTAGAAACTGGGACAAATAACGGGAGCTCACCCCGTTATGCAGCACTAGGGATTCGAACTACTGAACTGCCAACATTTCAATTAGGAGTGGCAATTAGCACCCCTGGATATATGAACCCTTAAATTCCCTCTGACCACAATTTACAAAACCAATGCTTTCCTGCCATTTTGAGATAGAAATCACATGGAAATAGTAAGGTAAGCCTGAAAGCCGACAAGTTTTAAAGATGTTCCTCAAATTCCATTCCACCCCAGTCCCAAAAGAAATCAGGGGAAAAGTATTCCAACCAGTAATACAACTCAATACAGTTGATAGAGTATAATGAACTTTGACATGAATGCTACATATTGCCTATAGCATCCCCAGCATCCATCTAATTTAAAGAACCATGTTGTATTATTTCAAAGTTCTCATCAATAATTCTAAATATATTCTTTTATAGCAATCTCAGCATCATTGTTTAAGTATCATTACATAAAACTTTTGTGTGCTAACACATGTACAACCTATTTTAGGGATGCCCTCTTTTGAGTTCACCAAATGAAAACCAATCATGATTTAATCCTCACATTTTAACTGCTGAATTGTAAAAAGAGTTGTTTCATATTGATGTTGCACAAAATCAGTATTCAAATTCAGAAGATGTTATATATCTCTTTCCATACCCCACCCCACCCCCAAGTTTGGGTCTGTATTCTCCTGGCAACTGTCTAGAGAAATCTTCAGCTATTTTGGCAGGATTTTGAAAGTGGTTTGCGGTTGCTTGCTTCCTAGGGCTAGCCTAGGGTTACCCTGCTCACTTTGTGCCTAAAGCAGGACTAGAACCCATGCTCTCCTTGTTTCTAGCCCACTGCCTTAATTATTATACCTTCTCTAGAGGCTGACTACAACAGTATTACATACCATCAGTGGTTTGGTTAGGTTGGAAATCATAGCATGTACCATTGTAATCACATAACAGTCTAATAAAGGGTGTTGAATATTCCCAATAAACTAGGACTTTGTGGACACAGGGTCATAACAAACTGAATTCCTAAGGATAGTTTTGACAGACCTTTGGGAAACTTCCCCCTTAATGTGACTTTATTTAGTAAAAACCGGTTAAAGTTCAATTTTCTAATATTGTGGTACAGGTAAACGTTCTGACATGCACCAATCAAGCTGTACAGTATTTAATGCAACTCATCCTGCTGGAAAGAAGAGAGGAGGGGAAGGGAGACATTGTGTGATAGTGAAATAATTTTACTTAGGATAAATCCATCTTATAAGAAAATAGGGATGGTCTTTTGTGCCTGATAAACTCAGATGTTGAAATGAATGCACTGTGTAAAGTTAGGCTCACATGGCAAGTTATAATTGATATATTAAATGAGAAGTACATTGTTTGAAAAGAGACAAAAAAAGAAAAGAAAAAAGTGTCCTATCTCATCTGTTTTGTGCTTATAAATGCTGTTATGTTCTAAGATTACAGTCCTTGGAAAAAAGAAAATGTGTTTAAATGCAACTTCCCCTCATCTCCAAGGAATGTACAGCTGCATGTAGCTAAATAATGTAGCTTTTCACCAAAGTTTTGTAGACTGATATGGATATGGCTACACCAGAATTAGGAGAAAGAATGAAAGAAATTTGAATACATTAAAAAGTAAAAGTAAAAGCTGCTAATGGAATAGCCCCTGACCTACCAAGTGAGTAAGCTAAGTTTGCTGGAAAATAAATTTTCTGCAACAAAGACAAAGATTACAGGCAATCCAATGGAAGTCTCCAGAGTGAACCATTGAGCCAACATAAAGCTGGCAGAGGCAGTGTTGAATCCAGATACTCCACACCAAGTTTTTGTGGGCAACAATTGCATTCATTAAAAATTATTTAGAACTATTTTCATCTAACCCTAACTTTGTGGACATCTTCCAATCATGCTGGGGTGGGCTGGTGTAGTTCACCAAACACATTTATTTTTCTTTTTTGGCCTTTATTTTCATTTTTTTGCCAAAATATCTCTAATTTTCTTGGCAAATTTTGGCATCAGATAGCAGATGTTGTGCCTTATCCAATTCTTTTGATGTGTTTTATATTAAGCTACAACCCTAAAATTGTAGTCCTAAATATATTTACTTAAATGTTTTCCATTAAGATGTTTATTGCATCCACACAGAAATGCAGCATTATTCATAAAAATATTAGTCTGAAATCACTTACAGTTTCCTTCTTAAGAAATGAATTTAAAATTGGCCCAGGAGTGATCTTTTCAGATATCTGAAAAAAAATTAAGGATTTTACTATGGATTCCAAAATTTACATTATATTGTAAATGTTAAAAACCTTTTCCACGGAAAATAGAAAATATTGCAAGATTATTTTGCCGATTATTTTGGAGTAAATTTTTAAAAGCTAATGCACCTCAATAGACACTTGTAAGTAACACCTATCTGTTTCTTGCCTATTAAGATTTGAACACATTGTCTGAACAATGGGGTGGGGGAGGTTGCCAACATATTTATTTCCGTAGATAATTTCCCAGTATATGTAGACGATTTTTGAGAGGAATGAGTTTAAAATGAGAAGAACATTTTCAAGTTGAATCCACACCCTTCCAATTCTACTGCTTCATTACTGACATGCTGACATCAAGAAGAAATATTTAAAATGAGATCATGTCCTGACAATCCCAATCTGACTGTTACCAGATGGTATTGGTGGTTTTGATGGTTCTCATACCAGAAGCAGATTTACTTTCCCAGGAGATCAATTATTTGATTTATGAATATTTTTAAAAGTAAAATAATTGGACCATATTTATCTACATTTTGGTTCAAAGTAACATCTCCAATGGAACTGAACATCAAGAATGAAATGGTGTATATTTTATGTGAATTCAATCTTATAACTTAAGCATTGTTGTTTTCACCACAATATAATGTAAAAGCTATTTAAAGGATGAAAAAAAAAATCCATAAATCACTTTAACAAGGACTGGCACATTAACTAACCTTTTTTCATTAGACCATATTAAAATATGCAGTCAATAAAATCTGTGAATCACCTTCCAGGATGTACATTTATTTGATATTCTTGTGTTAGAAACTCCCTTGCCATTTTTCCAACATTTCTTCTTTCTCTGATCAAGTAATGGCTATAGCACGTGTATTGCAAGCATCCTGAATGTGAATAGGTTTTTGTTCAATGCTTTTGAAAAATTTAGTGAATAGAACAATCCATGTTCCTAGGTTATCTTTGAGTAGAAAAATTAATCAAAAAATGGAAGTTTAAGTAAGTTTAAAACATATTACGGGTTCTCCAGCTTTTGGCTAAGATCAAGTGTAAGTGTATTACTATTACCACCTTCCAAATTATATATGTATTTATATATCACCTATTTCCCATAATAACCTAGAGCTATGCAAAGAGTAAATAATAGGCAATAAATAATCTTTGTTTGATTTACTTTTTAATGCAAAACATTAATAAAAGCAGAGTTGTAGAAGAATTATACTTGGCTGTTCAACAATTAAAATGAAATATATCATTTGATAGATGAAGGCAGTTTTATCCTGGAAGACTTATTCTCTGAAATTGCTCATATGAACAGTAGTGGCTTAAGCTGTCATTTGAAATTAGGCAGAAGGGGACTGGTCCTAGTTCCCTCAGTGTTACATATTTGAAGTACAGTCAGTCAGACTGCAACAAGGTTTGCAGGTGAGAGTATTATATTAATATATAATTTGGATGACACTGGAGAAGATAGTTGTTAAGTATGTGATCGTAGAACATTTCAGGCTTTAAAAACTTGTGCCAGTACCTTGAAGTGGTGTTATGAAATCACAGTAAACTGTTTACATCAATTGCAATGCAGATAGTCCTCATTCAGGTGAGTTATGATCATCCCTTGGAGTTGTGGTCATTGCAAATGTCTCCGGGGTGATGGGATTATTATTTGAGTGCCTGACAACTGGCTCATACAACAGTTGCAGCATTCTTCAATCATTGATTACCATTACTGAGCTGTGGTGGCACAGTGGTTAGAATGTTTTACTACAAGCTACTTCTGCTGACTGCTGGCTGCGTTCAGTTTGGCAGTTCGAGTCTCATGGACTCAACCGACCCAGATTGTTGGGAGCAATATAATTAACTGCTTAGACAGGGCTATGAAGTGGTTTATAAGTCTAAGTGCTATTTTTATTTTCAACCTTCATTTCTGACAAGCAAAATCTATGGGAAAGCCAGCAGGAGGTCACAAATGGCTATCACATAACTGCAGGATGCTGTGACTATACAGGATGCACTTAACAACAGCAACCAGAATTGTTGCAACTGGCTTCATTAGGTCAGAGCAGTCACATAATATCACATTCTACTAATGTGTCACTTAGCTACAGATTTAAAAGTCCCAATTATGGTCACTAAACAAGGACTATCTGTAAATGGACTGTTTTCAGATACAGAACACATTTCAGTAAACTAATTAAAATAACAATGCAAAATATAGAAATTAGGCTATCACATGTAGGAAAAGTTATAGCATGCCCCCTTCTGATAATGAATTTCATAAATTTTGTAAAGAGCCTATTTGTAATATTCAGGACTCTTCAAAATGAGGAGAAACTTTTAGCCATTTAAGGTTTTTCCCTCCATAAAGAATATGTACAAATGTATGTATTCACATTCAGCCCCTTCACTGAATGATCAGCAATGCCAGAGCATGTTGATTGCAAAGAGACTAAACAGGTGAATTGTCATGATCCCATAAGCATTCACAAGTTTTTTGTGGTTTTTTTTGTAACTCACTCTTGCTCTGTCACACTTGTATGCATGGGCAAATAAATACACCTCAGTCTCTTTTATCACAGAAGCCTTAACAGTTGCCAATGATCGACTTCTAAGAAAGCCAAATCTTGCATGAACTTTAGAATCTTAAATACATGTTCAGCACTGTTGTAACTTTGAATGGTTGCTGAACAAGTGGTTGCTGAATGAGGACTATCTGTATTGCAACTAATGTAAACATTACATGCTAGATTAGTAGACTGAATAGTTTACTGTGATTTCATAACACCACTTCAAGGAACTGGCACAAATTTTTAAAGCCTGAAATGTTCTACAATCATGTACTTAACAACTATCTCCTCAGTATAACATTGATATTTTATGAAATACAGTTGTATTTTCAAATTATATATGTACGAAATTGAAGTAGGAAATATCTAACCCAAGGCTACTTAAAGAATTCATTGATTAATTAAAGCAAAACCAAAATTGCCTGAGATCAATAGCATTGGTTTGACAGTGCCCTAAAAGATTCTACAAAGCAAAATATGTTCCAATTACACTTTCCTAAGCATTTATTCTCAACCTGTACATTCATTTCCACTTCTTCCCTAGGACTTTATTCATCCTATGAGCTTGAAATGATTTCAGATATAAATGGAAAATATAAGCTGAGTTGAATACAGAGAAGCATTTTGGCTATAACCTCAATTTATATATATGCCACTGTTCTGAAAGAATATTTAAGTTGCCATACAATTATGGCATCATGTCTAGCATCTGGATATATAGATATATATAAATTATCTTTGACCAAGAACCATATTGCATATTCTTCCACTATAAAAACCACAGAATGTCAGTCTGTGTACCACTGCAGTGCTTATTAAACTGATTTCTGCTGTTATATACTTTTTCAATATACACTCATAAAACAAATCCTTGGTTAGATTTTGACTCAGAGCCAAATAAAAATGACAAGAAATGACACATAATTTATAAATTCAATGTAAATGCCCAATTATTTAACAAGCAACTTAAAACCTCATTACTATTGCACTGCTGTGTTCGACATAATAAATGTCTGAACTTTATGTTAGTTTGTTTATATGAGCAAAAAAATTATAGAAGGAGGCAAGTAATAGTTGGGCACCTGTAATGGAACAGCTCAGACAATTCTTTTTTTTTTTCATAGTAATGTCCTGTGTGCAAAGAACATGTAATATCATAGGAACCTTTGAGACTGTAAATGAGGAAATGATCACCTCTTCACAACAGTGATGGGAATGTATCTGTGTTTTTTATTTAGTTTCCATGTTGACAGAATAAAGAGTGTTGCATATATTATACACATTGGGAGGGGAGATTTCTTCTTCACATAGACTTCTGCAGCCATAGTATTTTACAAAAATCTTTTTCTCTTTCTTTATTACCACCAATCTGGAGACAAAAGTTGGACCTGGATGTAATTTATTCTACAGTATTCCTTTTGTGAAAATTATTCAAACTCCTATTCTCTCCATTTCAAATGTCAGGGAAATGGAGAGGAAACATTCTTTTTAATTAAATGTTCTCAAAGAGAAAAGAACCAACAAAATAAAACAAAGCTAAAGTAAAACATCCCCAGAGCAGCTAAATACTTAAAAATTGAGTTTAATGAAAAGGAAGAGTCTTCTTGAAATGAATGAGGAATTCATCCTTGAAAGAAGCAAAAAAGATGAGGAGGTGTGGGAAGAACATAAAAGGTTACAGTCTGAGAGAGCTGACTTCTTTGTAAAGTAGAAGCTGCTCTGCCAAAAACATTGGCACAAAGTCTCAACTGCAACCTCCTGGCTTCATTGTTGTTTTCCTTGCCCTCCACCATCCCAATATAAACTTTCTCAGAAACCTGGGAAGGGGGAGGGAAAAGGGAGCTGGAAATGGCAGAACATTCCAGAGAAACAACCAATATTTGCCTCAAGAACTACTTTATTTCCTAGTAAAATTGCTCCAAGTCTCTACTTCAATTCGACCTAATTCTTCAAGAATTACTATTTAAGAATAGGATTGGGATGTTTTCTTTATCTTTTGGAATGTTTTAGACACTGGATTCATGCAATTATACCAAGCACAAATAGACCTAGAAAAGATGAATTGTTGCTCTCTTTCTTCCTTTTGCAGCAGAGCTGAATAAAATGACATTTCCAATTAATCTTTGTGAATCATTCATCAGAAGTAGATAGTTTCATAATAAATTGATGGGTAACTTTGTTTTATTCCACATTTACTATTTTTGGTTTGTGGCAGTGAGGTATGATTACTAAACCCAGTCATTGTTTCCTCTCCATGGCCCTCCCTCCAAGAGCAGATAGTTGTAGGGTCTAGCATAATTGTAATTAAAATAACAGTGCCTGAAGCTTTCAAGGGTTGGTGCTCATTCCATTAAAAACATATTCAACTACAGTAGTAATCAAGGTACAAAATGCACCCAAAGTTAAAAGAAACAAGGAAAACAATGTGATAAGGCCTAGACATCCCTCCTGGTAAACAGGAAGCTAATGGAGGTGAACAAACTCTGCCAAATTTTTAACAGACCAATAGGATAGAATAAATAAATCAAAGTGAAAGACCCCATAATCATTCCACACATGGCAATAAATCAATTTTTCCATAAAGGACAATGAATGTTGCCAACAGTATATGCTTCATTACCTTCTCTTTCAGGATAAATATGTGAAACAGGATAAGCATTATTAGTAAAATTCTTATCACTGTTTACACCAGCACAGATAGACATTCAGGTTTGGGCTACATTACTGCAGCGATAGGCCTGTATAAGTGTTGATGTTAAAGTCTAAATGTCAGATCTGGGTAACAAACTAAAAACTATCACTAGCATCTCCTTTGTTTCATGAACTTCTGCCACTCACATGAGGGCAACTCTAATATTCATGCAGTATCAACCACTTCCAATAAAGTTACCACCAGATTTTCTTTGTACAGTTTATACAAGCTACAAATAATGTTCACAGAGGACTGAGCAATCCAACAAAATACACCCTACTCTCTTATGACTAAATATCAAGGTTATATAGGTCATATATAGAATGTTGATTGAAGAAAGTTTGAGCATGCATACTGTATACATTTATTTCTTTATCCAGCTGATAAGGAAACAAGATAACTAAAGGAGACACAAGTATCATTCAGGGTATGGAAACACTGCAGTAGCATTGTTTGGAAGGGAACATAGCAGCTTTGATACAGAAGTGTCAAAGCTCTGTTGTTCTACCAAACTGATCCTGTATTTTACTACAGAAGGGAGTTAATGATAAGGAAGTACAGCAAATGCACATCCCTGAATCTCTGTCTTTGTTCTAGACATACATTCTATAGTAATTTAATTGGCCTCATAAAAACAATTACACTTACAGCAGCTATCAGAGAAATACAATAAAACATATGTATGCAATAACATTTTTTAAAAATTTCCACTTATATCCCGCCCTTCTCCAGAGACTCAGGGTGGCTTACAATTTCAAGCACAACTCAATGTGCTTAGCA
>JANHFM010006743.1:17331-28208 GCA_032468115.1 Grayia smithii
AATAAATAAATAAATAAATAAATAAATAAATAAATAAGTAAGTAAGTAAGTAAGTAAGTAAATAAATAAATAAATAAGAGCAACGTATCCTGAAGCCATGTTCAGCTATTTCTCTCAAAGGTGGGGGGTTTTTTTTCAGACTAAAACTACTATTTTTTTAAAAAAAAGGAAAATGGAGATTTTCAAGAAATTGAATGTTGTGTCAATTTACCTGTGATGGTATGTCAATTTATATGACTGCCATGGTAAATGTAATTATAATGCAACAATTTACAGAATGTTATTTGCCAATTGAGAGGATATTTCCTATCAATTTTCCTTATCTTTCTCCTATTTCTGGAAAGAAGGACAGAGTTCCAGGCAAAGCATTGGACTATAGCTACACATGGTTTCCATTTTATAAGAAAGCCTGTGAGTCTTATTTTGTGCCCAGAGACAGGGTTTTTATAAATTGTTTGTGCTACATATTGCAGACTGCTGCTTTGTTTTGCAACATGTAAACTTTCTGAGGGTTTAAATTAAAAGGTACTTTAAAGTTATAAGAAGCCAGGGCAAGGAGCCTGACAGGCACTGGGGTGGTATCTATGGAACAGTACACTATTCCTAAGAAGTCATCCTATTTTCATCCTATTTGTTTTGGAAATAAGAAGTACTTCATTCTCACTTCAAACAAAAAAGAAATTTCCCTCCCCCTCAAGTTTATAGCACTTTTGCTTTTGAGCAAAAGTTGAACAATTATTTTCTCTAGCATTTTGTCCAACCAACTATTTTTTCCTACTTTTTTCCTACCAATTACTTAATTGTTTTTCTCCTCCTCCTCTAATTGCTTTTACCACTAATAAATTAACTTCACCCAATGTTTGAAAGGAAGAACTTCCAAGAAAAAATGAGACACTGTTCTGGATGACTCAACAGCTCAGGCCCTTCTAAATGAGTCACTAAATCATTCCCTTTCCTATTGCAGTAAAAAGGATGTAAGTATGATCTGTCCAGCAAAAGTGTTGTCTTTCCACAAACATGCTAAAGTATTAATCCAATTGCAATAATCCCTTCTGTTACTTCCCTGAAGCAATTTAGAGCCTTTTTCTCTGTGAGGTTATGTGTTGATGCTATGAAGGGTCAGACAGCCCTACTAATTAAAATGTGCCATGTTCTTGTCAGGATTTAGAGTAACCACCATCTGATGAAAGGCTAAAAGGGAGTTCATTTTTCTCTCCTAAGGATTTAATGGTGATAAGCAACATAGAATGATAATATTGGTTTTAATCTACTGAACTCTAAACCTGAAGATGACATTTGAATGAGCCAATTTCCCCCAATCTAGTGCCCACCAACTATTTTAGAATTCAAATCCCATTTTCTCTGACAATCAGCAATACTACCTGGGGCTAATGAGAATTGTAGTCCCACACTTTGCTAAGATGCCATATATTCAGAAGCCTTTTGTTACACATATCACAGGATTGTTAGTGACTGGTCTTTTCAAAATAGTCTCCTGGATCCCCTGAATAAGCATAATTTAATAACATGAAAAAACAATTTCCAGTGCCATCTTTTTGTCCAGATGAGTGGCAATATGAGTTTTTCTTTTCAATGTCTGTAGAGGTTCCCAGTCATCCAGGTCATGGTTGACCCAAAAGTGCTTTTTCAGGAGGCAACTGGACTTTGTTAACACGAAACAAGAAAGTCCAGTTGCCTTCTGAAAAAGCACCTTTGGGACAACCATGACCTGGATGACTGGGAATCTCTACCGACTTTTAGTTATACAATTTGAGATGAAAACCCTTTGAATGGTGTGGGAGTAGGAATGGATTTCCAGAGCAAAACATTGCAGACTACAGGAACCAAAATGAGGACACAGATAAACCTCCAAGTGCTTAGACCCTCTAAAAGGATGCAAATGACCAGCTGTCTGCAGGGAATATAAATCCTTCCATTCCCCATTATCCTGTCAGAGCTGAAGAAGCTTCTTGGATGAGAAGCGAAATGTCTTCAAAAGAAAAAATAAGTCCAGTTGCCTCCTGAAAAAGGTCTTTTTAATGAAAACTCAAAACCAATGTCATGCTCAATCTTGAGTATGTAAAGTGATCAGAGGTGGGTTTCAAAAATTTTTACTATCAGTTCTGTGGGTGTAGCTTGGTGACCTGGCATGGCTTGATGGGCATTTTAAAATGGCACTTTGTGGTACTCACAATTAAATCCAGTAAAAAATATGGGAAAGTTCAGCATCATACTTTATAGTAGTTATATATTTGCTCCAGCAGCAATGCATATGTACACTTTAATCAAGAAATAACGTTTTCCACACTTTCTTCTGACAAACAACAGAACAATGCAGAATTCTGAACATAACTAAGAAACAAAAGAACTTAGTGCTTTCCAGTTCTGAGTTTTAGTTCCCATCAGCCACTGTCAGCATGGTAAGGTATTGATTATCCTTCTTAGATTATCCACACTTGGCTTACTCCATTCATAATTATTATTTGTTTATTACTATTATTTGAGGGGGAAGAGAAATAAATCTTTCATGCTGCACTCCAGTCCTTATCCAATTAGCTACCTTCTCTTTTCATATATATATTACCTTTGTGTGAATCATAAACTGGAAATTAAAATAAGGTTGAAATGACTGCATCAATTCCATGTCGCTTAATTCAGAGAAAATTATATTTAGAATTGAAATATTCATTTCAATAGCTATGATTTGTGTTTCAGATGATTAATGCTGGAGACAGTTCTTCTCTGCCTTGTAATGCTCTGTCCACCAGATGTTTCTCCTGGTTATGGGGAGACATACAGCTGCTATATTTAATGCCATTTGCTTCTTTGGGCAGAGTTATTGATACATCAGCATGGCTTTGGAGCATTTGTTTACAATTTTACATTTAATGTCCTTTGCTATTAACCTTCCTAGAGCGGCCACTCACAACGGTTTTTGATTGGTTGGTGGTTTTTGCAAACTGCTAGACAAAATGTAGATAAATACGTGGACTACTAGCAAGAGGAGAGGCAGGGAAACATTAACAAGTTGTTTTCTTTTCTTGTTGGGGGTCAGTGGTGAGTTGCTACCGGTTCACCCCAGTTCAGGTGAACCGGTAGCAGCAACAGCGGGAGGCTCCACCCACCCACCTGGATGTCATAATATATAATCTGCGCATGCGCAGAAGTGGTGTGTGTATGAGCAAACTGGTAGCAAAGGTAAGTGAAACCCACCCCTGTTGGGGGTGAATGGTTTTTCTTTTTCATTAAGCAGCCTTATGTAATGGAAGGGACATTCATTCATGGCTGTACTCAGAGGACACGGCTATTAGGTAGCCTGCAGATAGCAAGAGTGAATACTGTGAATACTGATTAGTATACACTCTAAATGCACAAAAATACACGTAATTATAGCTTCATAAATATCAACCTAGAGCAAAAAAGTGAAGAGAATTCAAAAGACTTTGATGGGATTTAAAAATGCATTAAAAGGCTGGAAAAATAAGTTGCATTAATAAAGCTCAGTCCTTCAGGTAGATGTGATTTTAGAGATAGGAAAGTTGCGCCCATTATATCTGATATATCCGCTGCTGATAAACTGACTAGACTAAAATTTGTCATCTTCCATTCCTAGTGTTGAAGAAAGCTAAGTTCAACAAGCTATTTAGCTGCAGAGGCAAGGTCCACATGCCAGCAGTTTGCTTCTTGTTTGCTAAATTTAGAATAATTGGGCATCAGTCATTGGCTGAATTGAAGCCTCCATGTTCCTGAAGTATAAATGAACTAATCATCATGCAAACATCTACAGAAAGGAGTAGGTCAGAGAAGATCTCTTCTCATAGAAGATAATATTTGTAGTTTGGTGTTTGCTGAGTTTAGCTGTTTTCTTGCAGACGTTCCATTACCCAGCTAGATAACATCTTCAGTGCTAGAAGGAAGAGGAGTTTGCTCTTTGTTTATATATAGGTCTGATCTCCTCCTGTTTCCAGATAATGATGAAAGAGATTGTATAAAAAATTAGAGTCCTTGCTGGTATTGGCAAAGGAAGGTGACTATAACACATTTTGGTTTCCTGCTGCAGGGTTTGAGTTGCTAGTGAAAAACTCAAAAATCATACAAATTTTCTAGCGATAAGACAATGCAATATTTTTGCTATACTTAGGCAACTATTGTTTGCATGTAACTGCTGCCTGAAGATAGAATAGAAGAATGGAAGGAGTTCCATTATTTGTGACCATCATCATTTTGTGTTTTATTCTTTTATAACCATTCCTCAAGTAAAAGTCCCATTTCTCACTGTTTCTGTCTCTCTCTAAAGCTCAGCTTGGAGCCACAAAACTTTCTTACCCAAATGCTAAACAATGAGTTTAGTTAGAACATGTGGCAACAGATTCAACTAGGTTTAAGTGTTAAATCAAGCCATTGTATCTTGGGAAGATCTCCAACAAGAGCAAGTTACACCCAGACCACAAAGTAACAACTCTGAATCTTGTAGGTGTGAAACATCCATCAGTATCTATATTTGGGCTCACTAATCAAAGCAACTGGAATGAGTAATATAGGATATAAACATCAGACACCCAGGTTCAGATCCCCTATGACTTGCTCAATATAAGTTAAATAATTAATTTAGGGATGAAATTGAAATACAATTGTGCCACATGATCCTGGGTGAAAGAACAATCTTTAAATGCCCATATGTAAACACAGGAAGTGATGGGAAAGACTCTAACTATTCTCTAAATTGTTCCTTGTTGGAGTAGACAGTATGCCCTAGGTGAAGAAGCAGTCTAATCTAAAAAATATTGCTTCCAAATTAAACTGATTGCAGGGATTTATTTAATATTCACCTAAAATGTATTGTTCTAATGTAATAAATAGCTAACAACTGATGCTTTGCATTTTTGCATTCCAGTATAGGATTACAAATGAACTTCAGACTATAGTTTTCAGCTCAGACTTGGACAGTAGGTGCAAATTTTAGTTTAGCCTTTTGGATGGAACAGCAAATAATGGTTTCAATAAAACTAGAACATAAGTATTGGAACCAGAAGATGGAGAAGAAAGGAGAGAACATACATTTAATCCTTGACTCACGACCACAATTGGGGTGGGAATTTTGGTTGTGAGTAGTAATAATTGTAAGTCAAGGTACCCGCATGACCAAACCTGATTTAGAACCATTTTTATGCTAGTTGTTAAGTGAATGAAGCAGGTGCAACTCTGATTCCTATGGTGATTAAGTGAATCATGTAGTTGTAAGTCTGAATCCATTTTCCTGAATGGGCATTTTCTGTCGAAAACTGGCAAAAAATGCTAGAAACTAGCAAAAAAGTAGGATGCTGCAACTGGCCATAAATGTGAGCCAGTTGACAAATACCTGAAATGTGGTAAGTGACCACAAGGGTCAGTGCAATATTTTACAACAGCCAGAAGTGCTTTATGGCCCACAAGACACCCCTTCTGTGGCAATCACGTCATTAAACAATGAGTTGTAAATTGAGGGCTTCCTATACAATAGTTACAGGTTGATTTCATTCTGAGCTACTCTTTAACAAATCTTTGGATTTGCCATGTGATTCTTTTTCTTCTTATTCATTTAATCCATGGGAAGGAAGCCTTACTTCAGCTGAGAGCTGGTTGTAGACAGAGCCAAATAAGGACAAGGCCATACTTTCTTTACTTCCTCACTTCTGGCATAAAGCCCTGTGTCTCTTTCCTGCTATACTATCTCTGTGACCTACCAGCTAATTGTCAACATAACAACTGATTCCCCATCCAAAGGTCTGATCAGATCAGTTGAGACTTATATGGAAATTTGCAATTAAGCAGAATGGCATTGTCACTTCCAATTTATCTTATTACCTCCCTCTCTTACCTTTTAGATATTAAAAGTAAAGGTTCTCCTCACATATATGTGCTAATTGTTCCTGATTCTAGGGGGCGGTGCTCATCTCTGTTTCAAAGATGAAGAACCAGTGCTGTCCAAAGACATCTCCATGGTCATGTGGCCAGCATGACTAAACACCAAAGGCCCAAGGGATGCTGTTACCTTCCCACCAAAGGTGGTCCCTATTTTTCTATTTGCATTATTTATGTGCTTTCAAACTGCTAGGTTGGCAGAAGCTGGGTCAAGTAACAGGAGCTTACACTGTTACACGGCACTAGGGATTGAACCGCTGAACTGCCAACTTTTCGATCGACAAGCTCAGCATCTTATATATATATATAATATATATATATACCGTGTTTCCCCAAAACTAAGACACATGTCCCGATAATAAACCCAATTGGGCTTTCAAGAACATGCATTAAAATACCCCCCATAAGCCCCCCCCTAAAATACTTAGATGCATGCGTGGGGGGAGAATGGAGGGGGAACATCAGATCACTGCAGCCTGAGATCAGCAGGTCAGATTCGGTGAACCAGACACACTGCTGCCACTCAGGAGAAGAAGAGAGAGAGAGAGAGGAGGCACTGTGAGACAGCCCATTTCTTCTCTTCCTGGGGGGTGGCAGCGCATTCAGCTCCTTGAATCTGGCTTGTCGATCTCAGCCGGCAAGGGGGAGTGGCAGGTGGGGAAGGGTAGGGTGGCAGAGAAGTGAGATGCACAAAGGGAGACGGGGCTCCCCTTGCCGTCTCTTCTCCCCACCTTGCCAGGCCTGACAGGAGCTGGAAGTCTGGTAAGACGCGGCGGAGAACTGAGACACCTGTCTTAACTGACTTCCAGTTCCTGCCATGCTGGTCAGCATGTGATGGAGGAAAGTCCTTGGGGAAGTGTGGCTGGCAAGAGTCCCGCCGGCATGGCCGGCCACTGAGGGAGGAGGAAAGAGAGGGTCACTTGAAGCCCAGCGTGGCACCCACTCCCACTCAGCCCTTGAGATACTCTGTCTTGAGGCAGCTGAGCCGGGCGGTGTGGCTCCAGATGGTAAGCCAAGCAGCTCGTACTTGTCCCACAGGCCGGTCCTTGAGGACGGCCTGCACATGCACCAGCATTCCCAGGAAGTCATCATTGAGGCAGCTCTCCTCATGGCTCTTGTTCTGCTGGCCCTGTCAAAACTTGTTTTCCAGCTCCCCCAGCAAATTCTCCAAGTTGTCAGGCACAAAATAGTGATGCAATGTCCCATTGGACATCTCCGGATAAAACGGGCCATTGAAATAGCTGTGGCACAAGTGATCTAACAGCTCAGCAGCCACACCGAGAGGAGCCCCAGCAGCATCTTGGGGTTGGGGAAGGGAAGCTGCCCCCACACTCTAAGCATCCCGAAGTGGAGGAAGTTGCGCTTAGTTTCAAGTCCTCTGGATGTGGCCGCCTTTTTTGCAGGGCTTCATTGGGACCCACTGGGAAGCCGTTGCTTGGCCCTTCTCGCTCCCCATGGAGAGTTCTCCTTTGCACCCGATTTGCCTACAAGAAAAGTTCAGGGGGTTTTTTGTGTGACCCAATTCTCACCGGCAATGCTGCAGGTAAGAACTGGCCATACCAATCCCGTTTCAAGGATAAGACCCCCGATAATAAGGCCAAGGCCTTATTTCGGAGGTCAAAAGAAAATAAGACCCTGTCTTATTTTCGGGGAAACACAGTATGTATATAATATATACATATTATAATATGTTCTAGATATTGCAGATATGCTAATTATGTGCACTTATCTTAAAATAGCATGATTTTTTTAAGTCCAACTAGATATTTATTTAAAAAAATATTCTTGAAAAAAATATGCACATCCTTTTCTGTTTCAAATAAAAGGCCTTTTGTCCAAAAGGTCTCCTTTGCAGCAACTAAAGAAAACAACTCTGAATCATCAATGTCTTATTTCCTGCTTTTCCTCAGAGCTCTCCATTCCAAGAAACAATGGGTGTGGCTTGACTTATTCTAAAAGTACAGCTTCAATACAGCTTTCAGCTTCATAATCCCACACTTAGGAAGCTTCCATCTTGGGGACGATTTGGGAGAGCGTTACTCTCCCATGCACTGTTTCCCCCCTCCCCCCCATTTTTGACAGAGTGAGCGACAGACAGCTTTTTCAGTAGGGTAAAACTGAGACTTAATTAGGATTTGCCACATTCTTGCCTGCAGATTAGATGCTTCCTTCTCTTCCTAATTACAGCTGTCAAAGAGGGACCTGACTTCCTTCGGAAGCTTCTCTTTCACTAGTGAGGTTGTATACTTCTAGAAAGCCAATTAATAATCCCTCCTTTTTCCAGGGTATCTACTAGATGTACCAATGTCCAAATTCCTATTTCTACTTATTCTTCTATCAATAGATGACATATGTTATATGTGCGTATTAACATTCTTTGGCAGACAAATGCATCTAATTGGTCAGAAAGCAGCAGCAGCTCATGGCATACTAAAATTATCATGCAGTAGGCATCAAGTCTCACTCAAGAAATGTTGCTGTCTAAGTGAAGAACAATTTGATGCCCCTCTTAAAAAGGTAAAGGATCCCCTCACATATATGTGCTAGTCGTTCCTGACTCTAGGGGGTGGTTCTCATCTCTGTTTCAAAGCTGAAGAGCCAGCACTGTCCAAAGACATCTCCGTGGACATGTGGCCAGCATGACCACATGTGGCCAGCATGACTAAACATCAAGCGCAGAATGCTGTTACCTTCCCACCACCTTCCCACCAAAGGTGGTTCCTATTTTTCTACTTGCATTTTTTTACAGTGCTTTCAAACTGCTAGGTTGGCAGAAGCTGTGACAAGTAATGGGAGCTCACCCCGTTATGTGGCACTAGGGATTCAAACCGCTTGAACTGCCAACCTTTTGTTCGATAAGTTCAGTGTCTTAGCCACTGAGCCACTGCATCCCTCAATGCCCTTCTTATTCCACGTTAAAAAGTAATCTTTTTTTTTTTTTTTCAATTCTGGCAATAGGATAGCATTCTACAGAACCCAGTTCTAACTTCTCACATTTTCTTGCCAGCTTCCAGTACTTTTCTTTGGAGTAATGACCTTATTCTGCCCAATGGTAGGATCACCACTGCCAATTGTTGCCTTTGCTTTCTTTGTATTTGGACGTATTAACTAGTACATTGAAATTAAAATAAGTTTTCAGGAAAAACAATACTTTATTTTTACCATCATTTTTGAAAAGCAATATCTGGAAATAGTAACATTTCTATTATAGGATCTTTCTTTCTACATATGCAGAGAATGAACATAAAATGAAGTATTCTCAGGGTCACTAATTCATCCAATTCCTGTTCTGAACAATGCTGTTATAACATCAGCTTGATTCTGTCTCATTCATTTATTACAAAAAAAAAAAGTCAGCCTAATCAGCCTAAACTTTTTCTGAACATATTCACGAAAAAAAGCCTTGATTCCAAAGTATTCAGGAATATATTTCCAGTGTTTCTCAATTCAACAGAATGAACTAAAACAAATTAAAAATTATATTCTCCTACTTTTCAGTTTGAATGAACAGCATAAGATGCCTACAGCTTGAAAGATGATACTGCAGTTCCTTCTGACAATTGTTCCAGCTATTGTTAGATACATACAGGTACTTTCCTTCAAAATATAATTTGGGGACCAGTTATTGTAGTTAAGCAATTAGTTACTGCAAAGTAATATTAGACCTGAAGTGCCTATTACAAACCAGGCAAACTCTGAAAATAAAACTGGAGTAGTTTCTAATGGTTTGAATTTTATAAACTTAAAATATTAATTTGTAATGTTGACTGCTATTTTAAGCACCAGTGACACATCTGATAACCAGAAGATATAAATTATGGCTTAAAATAAAATACAGAAAACAATCTTCTATCAACTCTTGGCAAATGAACTCTGTAAGTAAGTTGTTATATATTACTCAGGAGCCTTAGCTTTCATTGCAATCAAATTTTAAGATTTGATTCCGAGTATCTACTTGGAGATACTAAATATTCAACTACTTTTCTTTTTTAATTTATAATCCAAGTTGTTTTGGATATTTAGATTCACAAAATGTCAACAAAAATATAAAAAAATCATATCCATCCATCCATCCATCTCTATAGCTATCTCATCTATATTGGAATGAAAATGTCACCTATTATCAATTAGAGCAGAAAACAAGTTCTAGATGTTATAGACCAGTATACTTAGAAGCCACCTGGCTATGAAAGGCTGGAAATGAAAATGGTATATTAACCTGTTTTAATTCCCTCTGAAATTGATGACTTTCAATTTTATGTTTTACTTTGCAAAATCCACCAGTGAAACTAATTTCTGTTTGGTACATACTTCAAGATTGGTGTCAGCAACTCTGGTCCATGGCCCAGTGCCAGGCCACAGCTTGTTTGGAACCAGGTGACAAAAATGGTGGCTGACCATGTGAGTGCCTATGAATGCATGCAAAGCTGCATTTGTGAAAGTGGCATGCACACACGAAACCATCCATCCTCCCACCTCCACTAGTCCACTGAGCCAGAAAGATTGGGGACTGCTGTTCTAGATGATCTAGATTTCCTAGAACAAGCCTTATTATGAATACTCCCAAGGGGTTCGTTTGCCTGTCTTACTGACATTCTTTTTCTTCTGTCTTTCCTCCCTTCTCTAAATTATATCCTCCTTTCTCTAAACAATGATTCTATAATTGTTTCCTGGTTTGCATTTTTGATAATAAAATTTAGCTTTTTTAAAAAAGCTGCCTGCTTTGGGGAAATTTTCTCTACCAGCAATGGGTTCCCAATAGGGTATTCTGTTCTTATTGAAATTTTGTTTTATTGTTCCTTTTAAAATTCCTGGGAAGCTTCTCTGAAGCACTAGGTTCCACATTTCTTTCAAAAAGTCTTTTGAGCTCTTCTTTTTTGATATCTCTAGCCTAAATACATGATCAGCAGTTATGCATAATAAATGTTCTTGTGAAGAAACTTTGACCCTTTCACACTGCAACATTTTATGGCTCA
>JANHFM010006747.1:3671-15967 GCA_032468115.1 Grayia smithii
AAGGCAGGTGTTTCCTCGACCTTTCTCACAAGCGCAATGGCCCACATCTAACGAAAATCAGAGTCTACGGCACCTACGTGGAAATAGGACCTATTAAGACTCGCCTGGAGATTGAAAGAGGAGCCCTGTCTCGGTTCCTAAGACCATTGGAAATATGTGTTTTCCAATGGACTTAGGCGACCCCTGTGAAAGGGTCGTTCGACCCCCCAAAGGGGTCCCGACCCACAGATTGAGAACCACTGCGGTAGAAAAACTTAGCCAAACTATCTCAGTCAACAGGAAGTTGTTGCTCCCAAAACTTTTCAACCAGTAATTCATTTTAGAAAGTTTCTTCCCTGAATAACAATCAATTACCATAATGGGAAAATGTTATATATCATACAATATTTACGATGCTAGTAACCCAAGGACTCACTAGAGAGAAATGTTCTTGATCATACCTTTTGCATACAATAGAACCACTTAGCACAGCAATGAACAACAAAGAATCATCCAAATATTATTAAACTACAATTCCCAGCATTCCTCACCATTATCCATACTAATGAAACTTTTGGCAGATAATTTTACAAACATCTGGAAGACCATTATTTCCAACTCCCCCTAATATATGCGAACAGAAATAGAAAAAATAATCAAGATTAGCATCAGATTCTGAAGAACTGATGCTTTTCAACAAAAGCTATTAGATTTGAGCTTCTTTTATTAACACATTTAAGGCCAGTTGGCACGCTTGAAATTTGAATACAGGCAGTGGGTATATTCACACAGCACACCAGTAGCTGCTGTGAGGAAAGTAGACTATCACAAATACTCATGTACCCAAAAAAACCAGACTGTAAAGATTACTAGCCAACATTCTTCCTAACATCCTTTGTAGGATGCTCTGTCCCATTTCAAGTTTCTTTTGTCTCTTTTTTAAAGCTAGTAAGCATATCTCCAAACAAAGCCCGTCATCCTTTTTATTTTCTAAAGCTGGGAAAGTAGGATACAGCCAGTTTGGTCTAGTGGTTAAGGTACCAGGCTAGAAAGTAAGAGACTATGAGTTCTAGTCCTGCCTTAGCCATGAAAACCAGCTGGGTGATCTTGGGCCAAGTCATTTTACTCTCAGTCTAACTCACCTCATGGGGTTGTTGTGAAGAGAATAGGAAGAGGAAGTTATATTGGATATGTTTAAGCCTTGAGTTTTGTAAAATATTAGAGTTAATCTCAATAATTCTCATCTCTATCCAGGATCAGGAAAGAGGCAGGTCAAATCAAGTTGCTGTCATATATGAGCAATTTGGTGTTCTTGCCCTGCTTGTGGACTTCCCAGAAAGATATTAGGTTGTGAAAAACCATATGCTGTTCCATATAGGCATTTGGACTGATCCAGTAAGGATCTCCTCATATTGCTATGTTTTTATTCAAAGAATGCATTATTTTCTTTATTAGAGAAACTTTTTTAAAAACTGCAATGTTTGAAACGAAGGATTTGGTGGTAATGGTGGGGCAATTCAGAGAATTATAAAGCCTTTAACAGAGTGAATACTTCACATTTCAGGAATCAAATATATTTCACATATCCAGTATCAAAATATGAAATTTAGGACTAAAAAGAATTGTCAGCAAGGTCCAGACAAATTATTGTGCGTATTACAAAATTAGATTGTTTTCCAAGAGTGAAAGCATTTTTGAGCATCCCTGTCCTTTTAAGGTAGCCCATATGAAAATTTGTCAAGCAGATTAAAAGTACAACAGCCTGTTTTGTTTGTAAAAATTGCATGGCTGAAAGAATTCCACCAGTTCAACCTTTTCCTACATGGAGATACAGGGACAGAAGATGCTGTCTCAGAATTCTTCAAAACACAAAGTCTCTGTGGAGGAAATAGGCATTCTACTTGCATAAAAGAAAGACACTCTAGATTGGGGTAATTATAGGAAGCCTGTTTACTGAGGAAAAGGGGCATTCAGAACTTTGTTAATCTTTGGCCAGGAACTCAGTATAGTGGGGGCGAGGTGTTGTCGGCATCACTAGCTGGCTGAACAAATTGTACTTCCTGAAAGCCAGTCACTACTGTACCAGCATTTGGGATCACAGCTATTTTCACTTGCAGTTGCTGATCCAAAAGAATGGTGCCACCTTTATGACAAGCAGAAATATAGCATTTTTTTAAAAAAAATCTTGTATTAGAGATGCAGTAATTTGGAAAAATGATATTTGTCAGCCATATGCAGGTGGTTTGGCTTGGGGATTTTTTATGAGTTTATTCCCATTTGAGGAGAATAGAACTTGGAAATTCCACCCTACCTACATTTCTATGTATGTCTACTTTGGATAGAGAAGCATATTTATAGACTGAATATTTTTATTAATTTATTTTCATTGTTTATATTTATAATCTACCTTTTTATTTTTATAAATAACTGAAGGTGGCCAATATATCTAATTCTCCTGTTCTCTTTTCTCCACAACAGAATTATTTATGCTGCAAACTGGAATCTGTAAAGGTCTGCTTATCACAGAAGTATCAAACTCGTGTTATCATGGCGGTGTCACATGACGCATCAGGACTTTTTCCCCCTTCGCTAAACTGGGTGGGAGTGGGGCCACCATGTGACACACCCGGCCCGCAGGCTGCAAGTTTGACCCCCTGGCTTATCATAAAATCATAGGATCTGAGGGATGGAAAGAATTGTTTAAGCCAGGGCTGTTAAATACGCGGCCCGCAACTGGATGCATCACACGCTGGGCACGTCCATGCCCGGTTTAGCAAAGAGGGAAAAAGTCCCAATACGTCATGTGATGCCGTGACAATGCGAGTTTGACACCCCTGATTTAGGCCATCTAAACTCCCAGCTCAGAGCAGCAATGTGAAATAAATTAACCCTAACAGATTATCATATTGCTTTAAAAGATTTTGGGGGGAATTGGAATGGTAGATGAATGTTTTCAACAATTATTTGACACTGGCAACAAGTTTGCAGGATTCCAAAGATATGAAGCTATTTTATTGCCATGTTCATACAACATACTCTGGGTTTGGATAATCCTTTGAATAATGAACTGTTGTTTAAATCAACAAGTTCCTATTCCACAAAGTAGCAAACCAAAATTAACCAAATAGATCATGCAGGTATCATCTACCTGCTAACCCTGAAACTATTCTAATTAAACCTATTGTGTAAACACACCATGTTTGTTATGATAAGGCACTGGTCTATACAGAGTACTTCTATACTGTCCATACACAGTACTTCTTGATGTCTGGACAAAGCTCTTTTCCATAACTCTTCAATATGAGCAGTGACAGTGAAACCAATTCTGGGGTTCTTGTCATACAAAACATGAATTGTGCTCCTTGTGAGGTTTCATCTAAAGCAGGGGTGTCAAACTCGCGGCCCGTGGGCCAGATGCATCACGCACTGGTCACATCTACCCCCATTTTAGTAAAGGGGAAGTCTCAATACGTCACGTGATGATATGACTACGTGAGTTTGAAACCCCTGATCTAGAGTAAACCCATTTTATTAAAATAACAAAAATGAAAAAGTATTATTTAGAGGGCATAGAGAATGGCTTTGAAGGGGAGAAGGTGGCAATGCTACCAAGGCAATAGTCAGTTAAATGGAGCTTGAGTCCAGGCCAAACAAAAATTTGAGAAAACATCCCTAGTTCATGTGAAGATAAAGTAAAGGAAGGAGGCACATTCAGGCTTGCAAGATTCTGTTACTTGTAGTCCTGACCTACATGCGATTGGTTTCTTTCTTCTGGTTTACTTTGTAGGCCTGACATCAATCTCGCAAGTCTGAATGTGCTTCCCCTTCTCTTATTTTTTCCTTATCTTCATACAAATTAGGGAGGAGCTTATTTGAGATGTTTTCTCAAGTTATTTTGTTGGCCTGGGCTCAAGCCCATTTATCTGATCATTGTTTTGGTAACAGTTATTTCTCTAGTCCTCAAGGCCATTCCCTCTTCCCATCTCAATCCAATTTTTTTAATGAATCTGTTCTAAGACTGGATTCAGGTTGCAACTTTAGGTCTGGGTGCCTCATAACTATATCTTAATTCATATATCATGCTTAGCCATGATGTGTTTTGATTTTGGCTTAGCTTTATGTGAGACCCATTCATAAACTACAGTTTAGTAGAATGATCTTACCCCAATGTGTATTCTTGTCATAAAGCAATTCCTCCAGACAACCACATGGTGGCCACAAACTCTAACGCTTGCACTAAGTATAGTACATAATGGATTTGGGCAAACCATTTTCACTGGATTTTTACTTTCTGTCAAAAGCAGGGATTTTCTTTTTCTGTGTCAGTCCCAATATATACAACTCTCATTCAGGGAACATTGAAATTACCAAATTTTCCTTACTAGCTTCCTGCAAACAAATTGTATCATTCAAAAAGACCTGTAAAAGCTATGTTTAACATTTATTAGACTCATTTTGCTTTCTTTGGTCAATTTTTATAACATGTTGTTTCCTTAACATACTTTTACTGTTCAGTGCTGTGATAAGAGTTTATAAACAGAGGTTATGAAATACAGATTTCTGTTCATAAACTCTATTGCAGTAATGTAAGCAATGTATCTATTTCTTCAATAATACTGAAGAAACATTTTATGAATCAGATTTTAAATTGAACCATTAAAAAACTGGCAAATAGTCCGGAAGAAATTCAGCAGAATAAAACATTGAGGGATGTGGTTTAGAAACATGAAATATAAACAAATAAACAAATAAATAAACAAATAAACATGGCATGAGAACTCATCTCTCATTTATCATAATTGCTAAGAGAACATAGAGGGAATAATATTTGTTTGCATTAAATCCAATTTGTCAGCATGCTTTATATTTTTAAATACATCCTCGTTTTTTCTTGTTTTGTCAAAAGGAATTCTGGGAACCAAGTGGTAATGCTAACAAGAAGGTGCAATCCTAATAGCTTGCATGCTAATGATGTCTGGCGCTGTAGCAATTCAAGCAGGTCAAGTAGGAAAGCAATTGTGGGAACACTGCCACTATCCCAACCCAGCCCTTCTTGGCAGAGTAGAGTCTGGTTCCCAGAGCCTCAAAGTTATACTGTCACTGTTGGGATTTTCTAGTGGACAAGAATCCAACTCATTCAAATTTCAATTCAATTGGAATTAAGGATAATTTCTTATTGCAATGATATCCACTATATAATGTGTAGGACATAAGGAGAGATTTAGATTTTGCACATATTTCTACAATAGTAAGGGGCTAAAGACTCAGCAGGAGAGGCAGTATAGCGTAGCATTCCTCAATTCATTGTTCTCTGAATGCATAGTACTTCAACTTCCATAATTCTGAACCATAGTAGGAATTATAAGTATTAAAGTCTAACCTGTCTGAAAGGCATCACTTTGGAGAAGGCCAGCATAGAGTTTTATTCATATTAATGCATCTCATTTATCATCAAAGGTATTTCTCTTCACCCCAGGAATTAAAGCAGTTGATAACAAGAGTTGAATTTTCATTACTGTTGCTTTGTTACTGTAGAATAAAGATGAGGAATCGGTGGGCCTTCAGTTTCCAGTCAACTTAACAAATGATTTGCAGTAAGACAATATCTGAGTAGTCATAGACTTTCCAGCTGTAGAACCTCCGAATAGCCCTATTATGTGAAAGCTTGGGTTTGTATGACACATTCTCTAGATTATGAGTTCCAGAAAAATGAATAGCCTTGTATATTTGGAAAAGTAACTGATACTGACTTTGATAAAGTAGGGTCCATTTTTAGTGCAGAAGTGTTATCCTTAGAAATGCAAGGAGTTGCATGAGTTTAAAAACAGAACATAATCTGCAATAAAATCAAACTGTACATATGTGTGCCGTTGGACTGACAGAGATGCATGCACACAAATATATGTAATGATGTGTGGGTAAACAGACAGACAGACAGACAGATGGATTTTACAGTCTTCCCTGGTTTTGTAAGACTGAATTATTTTCATTTTCAAATGCTCAGTGCCTAAGAGGAGTTCAGGTTGTTGAACACAGATAGAACTATTACAATCTGAAAGGTTACAAAGGTCAGAGTATTTGTTTACTTTTGGAATCGTTTTCAATTGGCTAACAGGAGATCTATTGAGGTCATTGCCTTTTGAAGACCTTACGAACATCTTTACAGCTGAAAAAAAGTATTAATGAATCAACTGGAAAGCTTCTGCCTCAGCCGTATTTACTGCTTCCATATTCTGAATCTATTACTCAATAGGACATATGTACTCAAATTTTCAACAAAGATACCCTGTTTCTTTTTGTCCTTCTGTTCACTTAAACTGTTCACTGAAACATTCAATTTAATCAGAGTGCCTAAACATTTGCATTCAATTCTGTGTCAAATAGTTATCTTGAACCTAAATCATAATTATCTTAACCCAAATTGTGAGATATCACCAACAGCCAATTATTCAAAGCTGGTTTTGAAGTTTTCAATTTAAATTCTGATTTTTTTAAATATGCTGACACGTTATCATATAAGATTTAGACACAAACACACAAGGAGTCAACGATGAGACTGGTGAAATTAAAGATGTAGTTGTGGCTTGAATTTTGGCTGCTAAAGTATTTTAAAACATTTTTTCAATAGTTCTGAAAAATGTAGGTCAAAAACATACTTAAGCATAATGCAATCAGCGCATCAGCACACAGAATGAAGCACAGGAGATAGGAGGGTAAGTAAAAGTTAACATTTACTGATACAGGACTGAATATTATGAAGGACGTACATGGATGGACATGGCAGTGGAGCCAGTCTAAAGGCAAAGGACCCTTTTCCCAGCATGCCAAGGGAAAGGACTGGATACCACCAAACAAATAACACAATGGAGATAACTGTGGCATATATATTTGTAACAAAGACCATAATAACATACATTTCTATTGGATCACATCAAGTGATTATATAAATCCGTATAGAGACTGTATAAAACTTTTATAAAAAAATATTTAAAAACTGTAAAAATGTGCATTTTAAAAGCATGGCCTCTGGACAGCTGGGCTGTAAACATTATACTGAGGGTGTGCTTGTGGGGGCGCCTGCGCCACAGTGCCACAGACAGGCCCAGCAATGAGGCAGGACTTGTGTCAAGTGTTTGCCATTCTTGGTTTCTGGTTTAGTTCTGAGAGAAAGAAAGAGAGAGAAGGAGAGAGGGAGAGAGAGAGAGAGAGAGAGAAGGAGAAAGAGAGAGCACATGGCAGGTCCTAAATGGGGAGGATACACGAACTATTGTCTGCCCAGTTTTGCCTGTTGATGGCTTCCACTTAATCCCTACTAACTCTCAACCGTTCGCTGTGAGAAGAGGAGTATCAAGAACCATGATGCTACCCTCCCAGTGTCCCAAAATGTTCCAGGCTTGGAATGCAGGCCTGTAATGGGCTGCTTAAAGATTTTCCACATATTGAAATACTGCAAGGACAACCAGGAAAGCCTTCACAATGGCCACCACATCCACTCAAGTTGACCTCTTAGTGGCAAAGGAAGCTTCCATTGATCCTTCTTCTCTTCCTTTATCTGGAATGTGCAATCCTTAAGGAAGCTCCTTAGTCCTGACTGCACTAATCTTGACAGTGTACAGTTCATCATACAGTAATTAGATGAGAGACTCTCAGAGACCCTGTTTGTGCAACGCCTTGCCCACCATGTTTTTTTCATTTCTTCTCAAGCTGTTCCAGCAGTGGATTGGCTTCATTCTCTGGTGTTTTCACACTATCTGTCCGAACAATGCAGGTGGGACGGTGGCGATTCAGCATCAAGATCAGCTGCTGCCTTTCCTGCTTTAGCTCTTCAATCTGTGCCTTCAGCTCAGCGTTCATGAGTTCCAGGCGCTCAGATTCCTATGCAAAATCAGAGAAATATGGAGGTGAAGTTTTCGGCTTCTCAATTACTCTGTGGAAAAAAGCTACTACCTCATCCAACATCCAAAGCAAAACAGACAGAGCACTTCTCCGCATTGTGAAGCAGGCATGGAGAATATCACAGGCGCTTCCAGGAAAGCAGATTTTCTTCAGATGTTTTATCCCTCTTTATAATAGTAGAAGGAACAAGGGGTCACACTCACCCGCTGAAGGAATTCAGTTCTCTCCTTCTTCTTGTTCCGACATCGAGCAGCTGCTACTTTGTTCTTCTCTCTGCGTCTTTTCCTCCTTTCCTCTTCCTCATCTAGCTAAAAGAAAAAAACGCAAGTGCAATAAGACAACTGAACAAAGGCAAGGAATCACATGATGCTAACTACATCTCATCCCCCCAGCGCATGATGCTTTCTTCCACAAAACATTTAATCCTTGTGCTGCCATAGAGACATGGATTGAAATATTCAAATCTATTTTCTGCTTTTCTATCCGTGGGCTTTTTAACAAGCCCAAAGACTGATGACACTGATGCGGAATAGATGCCTACATCTTAAGAGGGAGAGTGGTAATGTATGCCACTAATTATTCATCAGTCAATTAGCACCTTCAAAATATTCTTCTCCATGCCCATGCATAAGCACAAGGAGATTCAGGACAGCATATCATTATATCCGTGGACCATTTATCACCAGTGAGGCCCGGATGACATTTTATATCACTACTGAATAAAGCTTCTCCTGGGAATCTCATTGTAAAGGATCCTGAAAGATTTAGATTATTTGGGTGACCTTCAGCCAATGTCTGCAGCACTCCTGTTAAAATGACCCTGGAATGCAATGCTGAAATTAACTCTGTTCAGATGGTATAACTCCATAGAACTCAGTCCATAGAGTGTAATGACCAGTAACTTCACTCCCCACAGCATAGTATGAAACCTTTGCTTTCACTGTATCCGGTATTCACACTTCATAGGACTAGACTCTCCATTGTTGCCATTTGCTCTTCCTTCAAATTTGCATTACTATATATATTCCAACATTTACTACTGAATATTCACTTCCTTCTACAATAACCTTACCTCTCTTATCTATTACATTATTTCTGCCCAAATCAATCATACTTTATGTAGAAGCAAGTCACACTATGATTATTTCCAGGTAAATACTTTAGAGGTGTGGAGAAAATCACAGTTTTTTTTAAAGGTCAACATTATTTTAAAACCATGTTTCCTTTTTACAGACTTGCATGCATGTCAGCTTTTCTGAGGTTAATGAAGTAAATGTATTTTTCCAAATATAAAAAAGGTACAATTATATAAATATAACCCATTTTGCAGTTCTAGAAAGGAGGAGCAACTTTACTTTTTTTGATTATAATTCTTGGTTGTGTGAGAAAAAAACACATAGCCTTCAGGCTGCTTTGTATGAGCTTTATACCAACTAAGCAAGGAGTCAGTTCTTTAATACAATAAGTACTTATATGTAGGTTTGTTCATTCATTCAATTTATATGACTGCACCACTTGACGTGCAATTCTGAATAGCCGGCAACCAGTTAAAAGCAACAACTAACAATTAAAACCAATTTAAAAGCCCATCATATCCAAGGCGCAGCTTGATGCAGCTACATACATACACATACATCCTGAAAAGAGGCTCCCCTAATATTCTAGTCTAGTGTTGATGGAAAGCCAAGTCTTCAGTGCCTTGTGAAACCCAGAATGATGGCTTTATGGATCTAAAGGATGACACTATTCCACAAACAACTGTTCCTATCATTTTGGGTAGTTATTTTGATATTATGAACTGTGTAGCACTAGACTAAAGACTAACATTATCTTTATTTTCAAAATGTCTATTTTGCCTAATTTAGAAATCTAAAAAAAAAAAAGAATCCTAATAAAAACCAGAAATCCCTGTGAGCTCATTACCTTTAAGGAATAGGCCACTTATAGCAATGGTACATTTCTTCAGGCTCATGTGGAAGACTGGAAATAATTGGGCTGCTTTAAAGTGCAGGAGAAAAGGTACAGAGCTCACCCAAATCACCTCTCCAAATAATTTCAAAGCATGCATGCGCGTAAGCAGAGAAAGCCTGTAGGTTTATGAACAAAAGGAATGAATCTCTATTGTTTTTGAATCCTGGTTGACAGATTTGGCTGGCACTTCGACCCAATTTTATTTTAGAACCTACCTCACTTTTCATTGGCTGAGGCCTCTTGCCCAGTTTCACCTCCAGGAAATGTAGTGGTGAGATCATGGCCCCAATGCTGCGAATGTCAGCATACTTCAGTTCCTCTGCTGTCAAGGTAGTACCAGGTAACCCTGCCAAAGGGCCAAGGCCAGGCAGAGCGCCAGCTGTCAAGGATGGGTCTGGAATCTGCCCTGGCATCATAGCAAGATACACAATTCCACACCCTAGACAACAGAAGAAGAAGCTAACCATCATTTGCCATAGGAAGCTAAGCAGGGAGAATCCACAAAGACTTTTACAAAGAAGCATTATAATTGGCTATTTTCTGTGAAACTACCCCCCCCCCCTTTCTTTCTATCTCTCTTTGTCTCTCTGTCTCTCTCTGTCTCCCTCCCTCATACACCGCTATGGAAATTGATAAATAAAATAACATAAATTAAGTTTAAAGCAGACTTTCCTGCCATGTAGTTAAAAGTTTTCTGTCTAGGACATTGGACAAAAATCTTTCCATAACGATATCTTTATGAACTACTATTAAGAAATCCTATCACAGATCATAACCAATCTGCTTTCAAGCAGTTAAACAAAGAAAATAAAATGCAAAAGTAAAAGGCTGTCGGAGGGAAAATATTAAGCAAAGCTAAATAACTGAACATTGTACCTTTTCATGTGTCTATAAGCATGTGCTAAGTTGAAAGGAGGTTGGTCACAAGAAAAAAAAAGGGGGGAATTAATAATTGCTATGCTGAGAGGAACCAAACCAACTTTGTGGATTAATGCTTCAACAAACAAGAAGCAATGATTAGCTAATTCAGCAAGGAGCCTGTTCAATGTATTTAGAAACTCAAGGAGGAAGGCAGAATTACAAAAGGAAGTTAACACATTGCACAGTTTATTTAGGACTAGGAATTATGTAGTCTCTCCGGGTGAAACCTCAAAAGATCAACTTTAGTACTGCCTACTAAAATGTTCCTTTGGAAAGTACTACTATTTAAAATCCTTTCCAATATCTGGTTTGGGTTGTGCTAGCTGCAGCCAGTAGTTTAAAGTCAGGGAAAAAGTACCTTCATAGAGAACCACCTTGATTTTTATCTGTTGAAAAATGCATACTCTTCAGCACAATGATTTTGGGAAGAGTAAGCAATAAGAAAGAGTATAGAATTACAGAGAGATTGATCACACTATTTGAGTAAAATAAAATGAGATGCCTACTATATCTTTAAAGAATTCATCACCCCCTAGAAGACAGGAAAAGTAAACCAGAGCTTATACTATTTTTGCTCCTTCCCTACCCATTAATAGCTCTGGACAGCATGAGGGGAGCACTCTTCCCCTGTTTTCGGCCAAGTTGGGGATGAAGGACAACTGAAGGTGCACCTCTCTCTCCTCTGTGAGAACCTGTGGGAAAGGGAAAGGTCTCATGTATTGTAGAGGGAGGGAAACAGTGGTGGGTCGGGCGAACCAGTAACAGTGGTGACGGGAGGCTCCACCTACTTGCCAGGACATTTCTGCACATGTGCAGAAATGTTGCACGCACGCGCATGCCCACAAGCAATCCGGTAGCGACCGAAATTGAATCCCACTACTGGAGGGAAAGCTACAGAGCTTGTTTCTGCCCATCCTGCCAAACTGATAAGGCATCATGCAAGAACTTTCACTCAGCCGCTGCTCTTAAAATGCAAAATGTGAAGGAGGTGTGTGGGACACTGGCACTGCTTTGTATTTGTGTATGTGTATGTGCAAGAAGCAAGGTATATATATGCAGGTTTTATTGTTTGTCACAGATTTGGTAACCTTTGGAAATCATTTGATTGACAGGTAATTATAAATGTTCATTTGACTGAAGGGTAATCATAAACAGTTATGTTAAATTAAATAAATAAAATTAAAATAATGGATCACTGCAAGAGAGAAAGCTTTGCTTTTTCAGAATTCATGTGATTAAAATTGACACTGATGCTACAAGCTTGAATGACAGTTGAGAAAGAGGGAGGGGGGCATGTATTGTGACATTAATAATATCCTTGAATATTTATCTAGGGAAAAGAATATTTGGCCTTTGCAAGGTCAATAACACATTGGCTTCACACATCCTCTAAACCAGTGGCTCTTAATCTTCCTAATGCTGCAACCCTTTAATACAGTTTCTCATGTTGTGGTGACTCCCAACCATAAAATTATTTTTGTTGCTACTTCATAACTGTAATTTTGCTACGATTATGAATCGTAATGTAA
>JANHFM010006747.1:23881-34623 GCA_032468115.1 Grayia smithii
GGGGGCGGGAAACCAGAAATAGGTCTGAGTTTTGTGGGATTGCCTTCATGAACAGATGTTGTAGCTATATGCAACTGAATTTCCTCGAGATGTTTCAGACCGGTATTCCCATAATCTCTTTTCCATTGGTTATCGTAATTGGTCTTGATCAGAGCTGGATTTCAAAACACTGGACAATCGTGGCTTGTCTAATGTGCATTTTCCCCTCCATTTCACTTTTCTTAATCCTTTACTGTACCTTTTCATGCATTGGTTTATAGGTAAGCAAAAAAGAGAGAGATAAAATGTACACTGGAGAAAAGTCAGAATTTAAAAAATAAAAAATACATGGAAAGAATATGTAGGAAATCTCATTCTATCTTTGTAAGATTGATATTACTGCTGGACCCACTTTCAAAATAAATTGGGAGATATTACGCTCATTTGTATATTCTACATACCGGCATAAATATTCTGCCTTCCTAGGGTATGTGATCTGAAATTGTTTGTACAAGAGACACAACATGGAAGTGGTTCACATTCCTCTCTTTCCAATTGTTTTGTTTTTTCCCCCAGTGTAGTTTATAATGCTGGGAATTCCTGGTTTTCTAACCAAGAATCAACAGCTGGCTGCTGCTGCTGCTACCTGGACAATCTTGAAAAGCTAAGCTTGCTGCCACCTGGCCCTGGAAATGTAACAAGGATGCAGAATGAGGGATATGACCTATGAAACTATGGGAGGGATACCAAACAGGCACATAAGCTTCAGTGCAAAAAAATAAATAAATCATAAACTGGTATATTTTAATTAAGCATGTGATTAAGTTACACAGAGCTGCTTTCTTGACACCAAAGGAATAGCAGCTCAGTTCAACTCTACCTGCATGCTATCAATATTACATCTCCCCACCATCAACTTTTCAAAATTGAAATACAAATACTCCAGCTTAGTTAGATTTCCAGGATAACGATAGCTGAGTTCCAATAGATGCATGGGAATATCCTGTAAAATATTCCCAAATGATGGGGTTTTTTGTTGATTATTAACTACATTTTGTTTGGAGAACAAAAAAATTAGTACGGATTGGAAGAAATTGCAATATTATACTGAATATATTAAAAAAGTAATAAGTTATAGGTGAAGAATCATTTTTGAGGATACTTTAAGTAATTAAGACCTCTAGCTTATATTGGTATACTGTATACACACTTATTGCAGAGAAAAGTTTAAGCTTATGACTAAACCATGTGATTATATGAACGAGTACTTCCTTAAGCTTTGTCCTTCTCACTTGGTTTCTCTTGAACAATAATTATATTTCTGATCAGGACATAGCTTTCAGCTGGTAGAACACTGTAGCCATTCTTCTACTGTTTGCCTATTCTACTGCAGTTAGCAACATGTGTTCCTACAAATTGTAATTGTGGACACAGATTTCTAAGTGGCCAGTGGTGTTTAAAAAGTCTGGAATCCAAGCATGCTTATGACAAATCTAGGCAATGTCAGCTGCTAACCAGGGGAGATTTCCACTGCTAATGGAAAAATGTTGACAAGAAGTCAAATGTGAATTACCAATAGCATCACATGTGATTAGCTCTGCTTTATTCACAAATGGTTATCATATATCTAAAAAAGTGTTAGGATATGACACTTTATTTCTTATACAGTATGTTTGTTTAAATGAGACAATAATGCCACCCAAATTCTCAATCATAAGGAATCAGAAGGTAAAATTCGATTTATAGTGCCAATTAATCTGCCTCAGATTAATTTTCTCATAGTTATTTTGCATAATACAAACAGCTCTCAACTCACTGATTTGAAATTATTGATAGCTGTTCCTTTTCTGAAACCAATGATTGCTTCCTGATTCCTAGGATCTAGATCAGGGCTGTCAAACTCCTGGCCCACACTGGCCACAGCCACACCCAGTTTAGTGAAAGGGAAAAAAGTCCTGATACATCACGTGGCGCCACTGTGGCAACGTGTTTGACACCCCTGACTTAGACCATCTAGATTCTAGAACATTTATCTTTAATAAACGTTGTTTACCATATGTTGCATAATCACCTAAAACATACAGCTTTAGATTCTGTTCATATTTCTTCTGAAACCAGGCTCTCCATGATTATATCTGCCCATACCATCAGATCTGGCAGAGAGGACTGTGGGTCCCATCTGTTGAGGGGATCTCAGTAGGTGGGTCTTCTCTGCCATGGTGCCAACCTTATGGAAAACTCTCCCCACTCCAAGTGAGGTTAGCTCTGTCCCAGTTAATATTCTGGAAGTCCCTCAAGACCTGGCTATATCATCAGGCCTGGTAAGATCTTAAGGTGGCTTTATTACTGTGGTTAACATTCTCTTGTGCCTAGTGGTTTTTTACATTTTAATAATGAACTATTTTAATATATTTATTGTTTTAATAAATTGTTGCACGCCACCCAGAGTAACTTTTTATGAGATGGGCAGCCATATAAATTTGAGAAGCATGTGGGTCAAAATTAGGAATAAAGTAGTGTCTGTATGGGAGCAGCCTACTTTTCAGCTAAAATGTTTGGAGTATGAGTGCCAGCCTCTTAGGTCCTCCTATATAATCTCTGTTGGTGAAAGTAAGAGCTACATTTGTCCACAAAAAAATTAAATCTACTGATCTTGTTTGAATGGCTGAGAGTAATGAGGGAGAAGGTATTCCTTTCTAAAAAAAATCTCCCTCATTATTTCTAAATAGTGGTGGAAAAAAATTGGGCTTTTAGCAACTAATGTGGCTCAGGAAAAATATACATACACAAACAATGTTAGAGTGCAGTACTGCAGGCTACTTCAGCTGACTGCTAGCTGCAGTTCAGCAGATCAAATCTCACCAGCTCAAGGTTGACTCAGCCTTCCATCCTTCCGAGGTGGGTAAAATGAGGACCCAGATTGTTGGGGGCAATATGCTAACTTGGTAAACCGCTTAGAGACGGCTGTAAAAGCACTAAGTGGTATATAAGTCTAAGTGTTAAGTGCTATTGCTAACAAATATAAAGCATAAATGTAAAGCCACAAAGCTTCCTTATATCACTTCAATATACGGAGTTTACTACTAACAAGTCTTCCAGGTTTTTAGGGAGAAGCCTTTCTTATTGCTCAGAGACTTGTCTGCTTACGTAATGACTTATTTATTAGATTTATATCCACCATTACCCATAGACTCTCAGCAGTAAACCACAGCTTTTCAACGTTTTTTCTTTTCACTGGAAAAGCCAAAGAATTACACACTACAGAAGTCTGTCCCCAAGCTCTGACCTTGCCTTCATTTTATTTATCCATCTAATTTATATAGCTACCCATTTCACATTATCTTCATTGCCTCCTTGAAGAGTGTTGAAAACACTAGTAGCTGAAAATAGAATTTCATAGTTGGGTGGAGTAGGTGGGTGGAGACTCTTAATTGACATTTTAGTCTATTCTAAGACCATCCCATTGATTAGTTATGTGTACTAGCTCTTTCAAAGCAGCTAAACTTACAATCATTCTACCTTGTTCATCTTTCCTGTTAATTTAAATATCTTTCATTCTTTCATAATAGTGCAAGTGTTAATATGTTTACATTTAGTAAACAAAAAAAAAGTTGGGAATCTTCAACTATTTTGGGAATTTCAACTCACTGTATCCAGAAGATTTAGACTTGGCCGATCTGTTTTAGGATCCTCTCCTATGGTTGTTTCTAAAAGCTATTCTGGTACATAAGGCTTTTTCACATTTGTTGTGGATCCTATCATTTAAATTTATTTTTAAACCTGGTAAAGTTTGGGTCAAAGGAGTTCCTACAAGTATTAAATATTTTACCAACATTCCACATCAAATAAACACTATTATTTGATTCTGATTCTATTGGTAGATTTATTGGAACACAGCCATGGATGCATACCTTCTCAACACAAAAGTAAACCACTTTGCCCTCAGTTTATAAAAAAAGGGAAGTTTAAAAAGAACCCATACTGGGCAGATGTTCTATCATTAGGAATGGTGCATGTGGTACTTTCAGCCTGCAGTTCCTTATTTAAGAAGATGGTGAGCTTCAGCTTGAATGATGGTAAAGTCCCCTTCATTTTTATTAATTTGCAATTGAGTTTGTATATTCTGTTTTGTGAAGCTAAATGAACCCAGCTAATAAAAAACGGAGTGTATGTATGTGCATTTAAGAGTTGTCTTAACAACCTTTATAGCCAGCTTCTGACAAGCAAAGTTAAAGGAGAAGCTGGTTAATCCTGTGACTGCGGGACACTGCAATTTAGCAGATTTCACCTAATGACAGCAACTGGGACTGCCATTGCAAGTCAAGGTCATGTGATATTGTGCCTTACAACCATGTCACTTAGTGATAGAGTTCCCAGTCCCAATTACCATTGGTAAACAAGGACTAGTCATATAAATGTTGTTTTTCCTGATTCCACCCCCTTTTTGGGGGGATGCCTTTGAAATAAATTTTTAACTCCTGGCGACTGCCTGGATGACTCCCTGAAGCTTTCTTGGCAAAGTTTTTTGACATGGTTTTCCATTGCCTTCTTCCCAGGGCTGAGAGAGAGTGACTGGCCCAAGAGCACCCAACTGGCTCTTGCCTAAGGTGGGGCTAGAACACACACTCTTGGTTTCTAGCTTGATGTCTCAATCACTACACAAAACAGGCTTCCTCTAATCCTGAGGTTATTTATAATTATTATCCAAAATAAATAATGGTAAAGTCTCCTTTGTACTAATTTAAATTCATGGAGGTTTCATGGAAAAATCCATGAAATTTTCATAGCAACAATACTAGAAATGATTGCTATGCCTATAGCACAGATTCTCTATAATTTCTCATCCAAATACTAATCAAGCCAGACCTTGCTTAACTTCCAAACTCAGTCAGCGTCATATTAAAAATCCAGACTGTTGCTGCTGTATTATCTTGAAAGTGGCAAAACATTATGAATAGAATTCTTAATAAAAAGATAGGAATATTCATACTTAGCTTTTCAATGTAGCTAAAGTCAGCCACAGTCAGAGTCAAAAGAAACCATTCAGCTGCTGAGTCCGTTCTTCTCAGTGTAGGAATCCAAATTAAAGCATTTCAGACAGTGTAACTTTCCCTTGAACTCATCCAATGAAGGAAAGTCTATCACCCCTGTGCAATTCTAACTCCACTATAAACTGCTAGGAATTTGTAGATGAGATCTGTTTTCCTGTGACTTAAATCCATTATTTAATGTTCTGCATTCTGGAATAATACAAAACCAGTCATCTATCCAGGATTTTAAAATTCAGCTACATTTCATGTAGACTTACTTGGAATATGTAATTGTCTTTGTGCCTAGTGCTGTGCAAAATGAGCCACTTCCTGAAAATCTGACAAGCAAGGTAAGGTTGTAGGGCAACAGTTGTCTTCAGCAATAGACATCCACAAAAAAAAAGATTTCACCATTAAGGTAAGGCTGTTTAAATCTAGTTTATAGAAATGAAAGCAATTGGCTCTATTTCTGCATGGTTTCCTGATATCTGAGTGCAACACTACCTTATATGTGCCCATGTAAATTGAACAAATAAAAGTATGTTACCTCTGAAATGATTTTATCATGTCTTTGGCAGGTACTGTTTAAAATTAAGACATCTGCTGTACGCTAAAAGTGTTTTACTGAATCAGAAGGGAAGAATTCATTACTAGAAACCATACTGTTATATCACAAAGCACTATGGCATAAAACTTAGGATCTGATTACTGAAGACTCTCCTCAACTGGACAATCCCAGCTGATTTGGCCATGATGATGGGGATAATGGGAAATGAATCCAGCAAAAGGTTGGTATATTTTATTTATTTTGGTTGGAAGAGGTTACCACGTTTGGAAAACAGGAAAAATGGCCTACAATAAAAGGAAGAACTTTTTCCATTATTACAGGAAAGTGTCTTCTGAATCTGAGTAAACTTTGGATCCTGCTTTTTAAGAGGTTTCAGGAGGCTATCATTTTCAAAAGGCACTGACTTCTTCCAAACACACAGGACTCGGGACTGGAATGGCACGTACCCCAGCACAGAGGGAGAAGTGCGACCGGCGCGTCCATCACTTCCGTCCCCAGCAGCCCTCCCCTTCTTTGCAAAGCAAAGAGGCTTCTTGTCCCTCTCGAGTTCCCTGTTCCTCCCCTATCACCGTCGGAGGCTTTGGTTTACACTGACACACACCCTTCTCGCCCTCCCTTCGCCTTTCTCTGCTGGAAATCCCGGCCCATAGCGACGAAAGGAAAACACCATCACAACAGTTGTGTTGGAGCAAGCCAGCAGGCGGGATTTCTTCCGAGAAATCGGAAGGAGGCAGACAGGGAACAAGCAGGCAGGCCGGGAAGCGGGAAAGGGCCATTATGAGCTGGTGGTGGCTGGGATATTCTGCTAAAGCCGAGCTGGGTCTACCAACCTCAAGAGAGAAAAAGAAGGATCACTTCTCCTCTCTTCCTCCCGGTTCTTAACCGGGAGCCGGTGGGAAGGGCGCCGCTCTTTCCCTGGCAGAAAAGGTCATTGCAGAACTGGCGGGCGGAAAGTGCCCACGTGGTGGGAGGCGGACAAAGCGGAGCGATGGGATCCCCGCGTCTGCCGAGGACCTGAGCGCGGCCTCCGTTGTACCACAGACAGGAGGGCGAAGAAAGGAGGCCGACTGATTAGATCCGCAAGAGCGGAGAAAGTGAAGCGGCTGTCTTTAGAAAACGCTCGAAGGAAGGTGAATGGCGTCGCGCTCCTCTCACGAGGTCCGGAACAAAGAATATTAAAAAGTGAGATTGTTTATCAAAACTTAGAACTTATATCGCGATGTACTTTTGGAGGAAAGGCAGGGAGAAAGGTAGCCCAAAAAGAGGAGGAAGTCTGTCCGCTGCTTGGGAATTGGCTTAAGCCACGTGCACAGATCTATTGGATTGCATTTCCCTATTCCCACCCACTATATCTGGATCGCCTGGGGAGGATGGAAAATGTAGCTCAACCCATTTGAATGGCATCAGCACTAGAAGGATGCTGACTGAATACACTTTTATTTAAATAATAACAAAATCTTGTGGTACATTTGAACCCAACATACCGATTATTGCATAAACGTTTGTAGATAGAAACTTTTTTCTTAAGTGCCATTAAGTGGGGTGCATCTCACCACTTAATGCACTTTATAAAAGCTATCTAAAATCGTTTACGTGATAATCAGTTTATTGGGTTCAAATGTACCACAAGATTTTTGAGAGGGTGTGGGTAGCTCATAGATTTGAAGATTTTGATCCTGACCATGTTCACCAAATCTTTGCTTTTCTCGCTGTAAACTACTCTTCTCAAAGCTGAAATTCCTTCCTACTGAATTAGATATGGGAGTATATCAATATTTACCCTACAGGTAAAACTTCACCAGATGATCTGATAAAATTCATCAAAAATCAAAGCATAGGACAATACTTAAATGAGTCCAAATAGAGCTACCGGTATTTACTATTTTGATTGTTAAATTTCTTTTAAGAAACAGCCAAATCATAAGAAAATATAATGAATTAGATATCATCAAGCTTATTGGGAGTATTTAGAATTTGAAGGATTACAAATTAACAGAATAATAACAGAATAACAGTTGGAGGGGATCTTGGAGGTCTTGTCCAATCCCCTGCTCAGGCAGGAACCCAGACCTATACCATTTCAGACAAATGGTTGTCCAATCTGTTCTTAGAAACTTCCAGTGTTAGAGCATCCACAACTTCTGGAGGCAAGTTATTCCACTGATTAATTGTTCTGTCAGGAAATTTCTCCTTAGTTCCAGGTTGCTTGTCTCCTTGATTAGTTTCTGAATGAATAATTACTTTTTTTTACTTTAACTTTTTCAGCAGTGCTCTTAACAATTAATTTCAAATAACTTATAGTACACCTTTTTTTTCTTGGTACTTTCAAGTCAATCTTGACTCCTGGTGACAACCTGTTAATAGTCCCTGCAGTTTTCTTGGCAAGATTTAAGCAAGTGGTTTGCAATTGCCTGAAATTTTCCTAGCTCAAGATCATCCCCTCACCACCCTTTGTTCCTAAGACTAAAAGCCATAGTCTGGTACCTTAACCACTACACAAAACTAGCTAATAACAACAACAATAATAATCCAAATAGAATCAAATAAATTGAAATAATCTGAATAGAACCAAAGAACATAGATAAAAAAGGAACATTAAAAAAAGTTTTTTTAATGCATCATGTTTTAGAAGCTTGGATGGATGAAAGATTTCTGTTTGATGCTGAAAAACAGTAGGATTGGTATCAGCTCCCCATCGCCAAAGGGAATTTGCCACTATTGAAAAGTTGAATTCTGCTGTATTTCTGAAAGAAGAAATATTTGGAGAAAAACATTTGTAGATAAAATATGGGTAGTTTGACTGAAATAGGTACCCTTTCAAAACCTTGAGTATGAAGATATACAGTATAGGATTTAGAATATATGATCACTTTAGGAGAGATATTACTATCTTTTCTTTTGCTAGAGAACTTTTGTACCAACAACAAGAATTTAAGGGGTATGAATCCTTCAGTGCATTCAAAGCAGTCTGTTAATAAAGGTCAACCTGGAAAGCAGACCAGTCTGAAACAGTTGCTTACCAAACTCTAGAACTTGGTTTGGCCACAAAATTGGCCAACACATGCTTGATATCACTTAGTGTCATAGACAGTTATTAGATTGATTTTTAATCACAAAAATCATTAGGAAAAACTTGGCAAGTAATGGTTAATAAGTGCACATACATTTATCCAGATATTCAGAGTCACATCTTCAACCAATATATGGAATATTTATTTTCTACAACATCCTGTTGAGGCTATCTGCAGGTTATTAAATAGTTAATGCTGCCCAGGACAGTGTGCAGTGAGAGGTTTGGTTTTTTCAACCTTCAATAAAAAGACATTTTTTCTTTCAATCAGTATGGACAGGTGAGAAATCAGTAAATACGGGAGCCTGCCCTTCCAACTAATACAAAGCAGACTTGTTAGCCAAGGCTGCTGTTTTTGTAAGCAAATTCCCTCACCATTACCACATAACTCCCTGTTTTCTGATGTCAGGGCCCCTAATATCCTCTAAAGCCTGGTTTCTGCTGCTCGTTCAGGTAAAGACAGCATATAATTATTCAGAGTGATTCAGTGACAACTACTAAGGGGTAAAGAGTGATTAAAATATCAGAAACCAAAAAGAGATTGAACAGTATTCACCTCTGTCCATGCCTCTTTATTACCATTCTTCCCAGAGTCAGTTCCTTTGATTACACAGCTATGCTCACCTTGCCATCCTGCCACTTTTTAAAAATCCACGAGTCTTAAGTATTCCTTGCAGTGCAATATTAAAGAATGTTTGAAGAGGGGGTACTTTAGAAACATCTGTTCTCTTTGTCTGACCCTATAATAAAATGTTTGAGAAGCCATCCCCATTATTTCCAAGGAAACCAATTACAAAGTAATAAATGCAAGATTGACAGTATGTTAAAGTCTGCAAAGAAAACTCTCAATCTTTAATCAACAGGAAGAATTCTTAATATATCATTTAGCAACTGCAGTAATTGATTGTATACAACTTGTATAATACACTGCATAGCAAGAATTAATCTTTGAAGAACCCAAAGCTGGGGCAGCTAGAGGCATTTTTATGGCTCCTAGATCCTCTCTTGTGGGTTTTTTTTACCATTTTGAGATTTTTAACATTAAAATTTAAGTCCTCAAGGTATGCTCCAACTGAGGAGGAAAAAATAGAAGAGTTTGGGCCTAGTTATATGTGTATAAATCCTCCCAAATTGTATTATTACTTCCCCACTTGGTCTGTCCCCAAAATGTTAAGTGCCAAAACTAGCAGGGAAACTTGCATTCAAGCAACCAAGTTTCTTTCTTAGTTAAAACATGCTTTAAGAGTCATATTTTAAACTGCTTTACCGCAGCTGTGCATTTTTGGGTTTTATATGGCTGCTTCAATGAATAGCAGAAAGATATTCTGCCTGTGCTAGATCTGATCCTTCCAAATCATTTTTGAAGTTTGCAGGGTTCTATTTCTTACCGTGTATGAATGGCAGGATAAAATTGACTACATTTCAAAACTACATTTTTGAAAGGCATCTTCAAATTTTCAAAATGTTAGTATACAGGGAACAGCATGTGTGGGAATATGGCACTTGTAAAGTTATAATGCTTAAATATAGAAATGTGCTATCTAGCTTGTGAAAACTAAAAGATAAATTTAGATATTTTAAAAATGGGCCATCAAGTAATTGGGTCATTTCTTTGACATTTGTTCATTTATTCATTTAACGCTTACCACTGACATCGCTGGCTGAGAGCTATTGGAACAAAACTCTGTAAAGCATCCAGCGTCAATAGAAAAAAAAGAATATGTCAATAAGCTTAGTTTTAAAAGATACATTTAAAAGAATAGCCAAAAATAGAACATCAGCATTTCAACAAATTCACATTAGTACCGGTATATGCATGCCATGATATACAAGAAACCTTGGGGATTCATAGAGTTGGGAAGGATCATCTTGTTGCCGGCTTCTGGCTTCTCTTGATCAGACAAAACTTTTGAAAAATACACACAGAATTCCTTATGCCATGCAAACAGTTGCAAACGCAAAGGCCCTCATGTTGTTGTAGACTGTTACGTTGTAAACACAGTTGCCTCTCTTTTATCCAGGGTGGATTTGATTTAAATCAAGTCGATTTAAATCACAATTTAAATCATGATTTAAATCACCAGTAAAAAGGCTT
>JANHFM010006747.1:45356-60556 GCA_032468115.1 Grayia smithii
TATTCTATGGCAAAGGAACAGAAAAGGCTCCTGCTTCTGGAATTGCAGATTTGGGTACAAAACAGGCACGCTAGCTTTTTGGCCCTTGGTTTTTGGTCCTGACATACTTCATTCTTCGATATGAACAAAAAAAGTGTCTCCCTGCCCCCCACCCCCACCATCTGTGTTTGCCTGAAATTCTGTTCCCACTGAAAAGACTGGGGTGGGTGGGTAGGGGAACAAAGATGCTAATGGAACAAGTGGCTTTGTGGCTGACGTGATGTGATGGCAGCTATAATGATAGTCCAAAGTGCACCCATGGAAATCTAGGGAGGGCAACAGTTATATAACCCAGCCCTTAAATCAAAATTTACATGGAAATCATACTTGTCATGACTGACAATCTAAAATAGCACCAACCAAATGATAGTTTCCAGCTTTGCTTGCTGGGGAATTCTGGGAGTTGAAGTCCACCCATCTTAAAGTCACCAAGGTTGAGAAACACTGCTCTATATGCTATTGAATAATCTCCCTAATCAAGTAAATAATAATCTGCAGAGAAATCATGAGTTGTCCAGAGTTGCTCCATAGTGAGATGGACAGCATATAAATGTAATATAAATAAATAAATAAATAATGCTTCTTTAAAAGAATTTTAATTACTTGTGTGAATAAAAATAAGGATAAAGATAACAAAGAAACAGCATTGCTGATGACAACTCAGATGGAACTAAAGATGATAAATATGGGAATTTAAATAATATCTAAACTGTTTAGTTCAAGTTAAATTATTTCAAGAAAGGAAATCTGTGTTTTGTAACAGAGCATTTTCATGACCAAAGTTGAAAGACCTTGCCTAAACCCAATTAGCATTCTCTCCTTTATGTTTATTTTCTTTCTCAAATTTATTCACTTTGGTTCCTTATTGACTAATTAGTTTCTTTTTTGTTTACAGTGTTTTGGCCTTTGCCGTCTGGTCCTGACATACTTCATTGTTTGATACAGCAGAGAAAAATATTTTCCCCCATCTGTCTTAATTCTGTTTCCACTTAAGGGGTGGATAGGTTTCGACATTTAAATTGGCAATAGTATGCCTTAGAGGTTTTTATGCTTGTCTTTTTTCTTTGTTGAGCAGATAAACCAACTGCAGGTTAAATGAAATTCATTTTTATTTTTATTATTCTTAAAGCAGAAAGTTTCCCAAAGCTAAATATAATATCTTTTTATGAGATGAAAAGTTGCTTATGGCTTCATATATTTTGCCATATTCATTCCTTGAATCAGGCCTTTGAGATTTTTTTAGAGCATGTTGTTTAAACTGACTTCCATGGAGCAAGGTTTCATCAGACCTTGATGGGGTTGCATGAAAAGCTGAGAGCCAAATAAAAGTTTGTTTGAACATTGCCAATTTATCTATTACTAGATCTTTACCTCTTGGTCAGGGTTTTTTTAAACTAACAGGTACCATGACCTAAAAAGGTTTGAAATCCCAGTGAAAGTGGCTTGTAATTGCCATTTAACTTCTTTACAGATAACCTGTACAAAATCTGGAAAACATAACATTTTGAAAAATGAATCAAACAGTTCCATACATTCAACCAAATACCAAAGATATTAAAGAATCAATGAAACTATACTTTTCTAGATACTTGTGTCTAAAAGCAATCAATAAACTTTATTGAAGTTATTATCAATCAAAGATTAATACTACAACTCTGGAAGTGACTAAGGTTTTTCTTAGGCCTTAATATACATTATCAGTGGTTCTATTGTGAATGTTGTTGTAGTCGAGTTGTTTAGGACTTTGTATACAGTAATTACATTAAGTATAATAAAAGTGTCATTTAGGGCAAATATCAGCAATTGTGTAAGTCAACCAGTGATACTGTTGGAAGAAATTTCCTTCTAGGTTCCAGTTCCAAGTGGGGAAAAAGACACTTGAAACATGGAGACTGCTTGGAAAGATGGTTTAATGGTGGTCAGTATCACATGGTTTGAGTTCCTGAGCAGACAAAAGGGGCTGACATGCTGGGTGTGCCTTGGTTTTATGACTTCTGTTGTGCCCCATCTCAGAGTTTCCTGTTCCTGTATAAGAAAGATATCCTGATTGGTTTCAGACTCCCAGGGGGCGGGGGTCTTAGCTAGCCTTGCTGGCTGATGTAATCTTCCCAGGTGCCATGTGGTGAGTTTCTGTTGCTAGATGTGTTGCAGATGATGGTCCATTGACAAAGGTGGGGGGAATGAGTGAGCTTGACTGAGGCCTTAATGGCCCATAGATAAAGGAGGGAGGCAGGAAGCTGCTTGTCTTTAAAACATGTTTCTCTATTTCTTATCCAGGGAAATATAATTTTCTGCCTTTTTAATATTTCCTAAAATATTTCATTTTTCTAGGAGAGGGGTGGATTTTAACTTCCAACGATATAAATAGTGTTGTCTTCATTTTAGATGTCAAAAGGGTTTTGTAGCTTCCGGTGTTTTCTTTTCTGTTGGAAACTGGTCCAAATGGCTCTTTGAGTGTTTAAGGTTGCCGACCCCTGGTCTAACCCAATGGGCTATCAATGACTATGATCCTATGCTACCTGTCCATTCCACCATTTTCTGTTAGTGACACAGTTATGGTTAGTAGCATGATCCATTCAATACATTATGCCAGCATAGCTCCACTATTGCAATAATATGATTACAGTATCAAAATATATCTTTAATCAATTACCATACTTTTTCAGAATCCTCTCTTATTCTAGAACAGTGATGGTGAACCTATGACACATGACACAGGTAAAACACCATGACATTTTTGGAGACATGCCAAGCCTCCAGACTCTCTAGAAGTTGCATGAGAAGGACTTGTTCTAATGCAGCCTCGCAGGTGTCTGAAAATGACACAAGTATTCTTGCATGATTTTCTGAGGCTCCAGAGGCCTGCAAGAGCTGACCCCTCACACAACTTCCAGAGACTCTGGAGAGGAGACTCTGGAGGAGATAAGAGTCTGGAGAAAAGGAGAAGAGAATCCAGATAGGCTATCCAGAGAGCCCCCTTTTGTCTGGTGTGTGTGCATGTGACACCTATCAGCGGAGTTAATGTAGGCATTTTCTGAAGTGTTGATATGTCAAGCCCAAAAGGTTTGTCATCACTTTTGTAGAATGACATAGTGTCTCAGAACACTAAATACAGCAGGAGATTTCCCAAACAAGTCATTTTGGAACGTTTTTCATGGAGAAATGTATCAAGCATCCTATATTTTAGTGCTTGTTCATAAGCAAAGTGCCATGTTAGACATATCAAATTATTTCTTCAACTAAGTGGGGCAGAAATTTCCACATCACATGCTATGTTACAATTACATTTTATGAACAAGGGCAGAGACACAGAGCAATAGAAGACCTGCATTTCTGAATAGAGAATAGAATTCTTTATTTGCCAAGTGTGATTCGACACACAAGGAATTTGTCTTAGGTGTATATGTTCTCAGTGTACATAATATCACTGCTACTTAGAATTATTGGCTAGGTTATACCATTTGTCTGTTACAGGAGGAACAGCCATGATGCCAGGTGTAAGGAATAATTCTAGAAACAAAAACTGAGGCTATGAAGTGGTTAAGATGTTGAAAAATGACTAGGGTGGCCCAGGTCCAAAACCAGACTTAACTATGGGAGCATCCTGGCTGACTGTGGACCAGTCATTATCTTTTAGACTAGCCTCTCCCAAAATTGGTTGGTGTAGGGATAAAACAGAAGCGAATAGATACCATTTGGGCTTGAGCTCCAATTGAAACAGCAACATTTAAATCTATCAAATAACAAATCATCATCATGGTCACAAGTAATGAGAACAATACTTCAACAATTCATGGGAACAATACTGTCAGTTGTGAGTATGTTTCAACCATGTTTATTTTCTACACACTATGAGAAATTCTGCATTTCCTCAATGCAGATCATCAGAGGTCAGAGGTCATGAAGGCACCACCTGATTCCAAAACATCTGTACATGAGCTGAAATTTCCTTATAATACAAACAATATGTAAATAATCCTGTTATTACAATTGGGAATATATAATTGGGAACTGCTATAATTCAGCACAAGCAGTATTACCCAGCCTCTTCATTAGTTAAGCCAACCCTTTGCCAATATAAATACTTGCCTTAGAACCCTAAAATGTATATTAGGCATTAGCTTTTAAAAAGTGCTGGAGTAATCCAAAATATATATATTGGAGTACTGGTTCAATGGTCCATTCCAAGCAATATCCCCAAAACAGCTTATTGGTAGAGATCATACAAACACCACACAAACATCCCTCCACCAGGCTATCAACAGCTTCATACTTTCCATTAACTATAATTTGCCCCTTTCATTTAGCAAATGCTTTTCAGCTCTTGTGGAGGAAATTGGCACAGATGCTTCCCAGCCAAGGTTTATTTTCAAACCACTCCTCCACCTGGTGGACAATAGTAATCCCTGCATTTCAGTTCTAGGAAGTTGCAGTACATACAGAAATGGACAACAGAATCTAATGGAACACAATTACAATATTCATGTGTTTATAATTCATATGCTTCTAATTCCATTCATAAAAAGAATTCTTGTGTATAAACAGTTTCAAAGTGGGCTGCTTTCATTATACATTTTAATTTACAGCCTGTCTTCTATAAGCAGCTGAGGCTGCCCTTCTTAAAAGAAGGTTTGCTGGTTCTTAGCAGGGGTCCCTAAATCCCGGGCCATGGCCCACTACTGGGCCATGGACTATTTGCAAGTGGGCCATGGGCTGGCACACACACACATGCATGCACAGCTTGAGCAGCACATGCACAGGTGCACAGTTTGACTTGTGTGAATGGCGGGCCAGCACGAACAGGCACATGTGCATAGCTCAATTTGCGGTCCAGCTGCATGTGCATGCATGCATGTGTGCACTGGCCCACAGCTCATGCAAGTTGAGCTGCACAAGCATATGTGTATGCCAGCCCATCATTCATGTGACCCAGTTCCCCTTTCCCCCCTACCCAGGTCACCAAGTCTCAAAGGTTGGGAACTGCTGTTCTTAGCTATTTATTTTTGGTCTTTACAGGAATTTTATCAGTATTTATTTTTTTACTGTCATTTTTTAATAACTGGATTTCTTGGGAACTGTTAAAAATATTTTTTAAAAAGTTATACTTACAAGAACAATATAAAACCTTCATAAAAACAGTACAAAAGTCCACAGAGAGAACATCATATAAAACATATAAAATAACAACAAATTGTATAAAAATCAGGAGCAGCAATAGTGGCAATAAATGTAACATTAAACACCAATTGTTTGTGATTGTTTCCTGTATCTTTCAACTCATTCAGTGAGTGCCTAATTCACCATGACTGTTTCTTCTCTCACAGAACATCCAGTTAATGCCAATTCTTTGCAGCTTTTGTGGGCTCTCTTACTGCCACATGGCTTATTTAGAATCATTCTTTGAGCTAAACTGCTGAGAGAAGGAAAGACCAGTAAGGTACCAATAAAAAATAGCAGAGATAAGAGAGAGGAAGATGGGGCCCAGGAAGCTAAAATCAAAAGTTCTAAAAAGAGGAAGGGAATGTGCTAAGTTAAATTGCCAGCCAACTATCCTTAAGTCCAAACAAAACAATGTCCACATAAATTTGTTGCTATTAGTCCTTTTCCTGTTCTGCTTCTGCATGGCATTAACACTGGGATGTCATTCTGGTGTAATGGTTTAAGTGCTGGACTAAATAGAAGACCATGAGCTCTAGTCCACCCTTAGGTGCTGAAGCTGGCTGATGACTTTGCTTCAGACACTCTCTCGATCCAATTCATCTCACAAGGTTGCTGTTGTGTGGGAAATAGGAAGAGAGAGCATTATGTATATTGTTGCGAGTTATTAAAAATAGTGGGGACATGTCTAATCAATAGATTAACTGATTTGTGAGTGTGTCCCTCACTATGGATAAGATGATTAGAGTTTTTTTCTGATTTTTTTGCCATCTTCTTTCAGCGTGTTATCAGCCAGTTTGTGTGTAGGGGACAACTCTCATGAATTGTGGCAAGAATGAAGCAGGTCTTATTTCAGGACTCTGCCTGAATGTCTCTGGATATGTGTAATTGTGTGTGGATATGATTTTAGGGTACAAATAGAAGAGTCACAGCTCAGACAATGGTATAATAAATGAAATCTAAATCTAAAGGAGGGCTGAGGGTGGTGGAAAAAGTATTAGAAGGAATCTTCCCTAATTTTGAGAAGAGTAAAAGTAAGGGAGGGAAGAGATATTTTTAGGCTTGCAAGTTTCTGTTCCAATAAAAATAGTGCTAGCACTCAAGTTGGTGCTTCTTGTCTGGACTGTCTCAAAGAGCTGACAGTGGGTTTCTCCACTTCTCCTTCAATACCACAGTCAAGTGCCTCTTGAGTTAAAAGAAAATGAAATAAAATCATGGGTGAAAAGATGCCAGAGCAGAAATAATCATAGGGAAGAGGGAAGAGTATAGATCCCATAGAACAGGAGAACAGAAGTTGGGCAATCAGGTCTCAAATATGGAAAAATTAAAAATTGAACAACAAAAGCTGAGCTCAACACGTCTCATGATTTTCTAGATGCTGCATTGAGAAAAAGTGGGGCTGTTACATTTAAACAAAAATACATTTCAGAAGACAGCAGAGGCAATGCACCCATTTGTTCCTCAAATATAACAGTAGTTTTCCTCTCCTCTTCTTTGCTGGAAGCCTACAGTGTCAAAAGTAGATATGACAGATATGAAAGGATCTTAGGAGACCGGGTTGTAATGGAAAAGGCAATCAGGAAAAAATGGCTGAGATGGAAACTAGTTAGGGACCAGAGGGAAAGGAATGTGTTCATGCATCTCCAGACTCATACTATAAGTCTATAGTAACCCTAACCCTTAATGAATCACATTAAGAAGAAGTCACTTGGAGGAGCTTACCTACAAGATAATAGCAACACATATTTACAGGTTTGAAAAACCTCAAAGCTGTGGTAGGACAGGGTCAGCTCAAGGGCATGAAGTCTACTTAAAATGGTTATGTAAGACAGTTTCACCTTTGGATGGACTGGGGATGAAATGTAGAAAACACTGTTGATTGACAGGAAAGATAGACGTTGTCAGGGCATGACTGTGTGTGTTATGGTAAAGTGCAAGTAAGGACACGGCCTGAAAGACAACCACAAACAAGATTGAAGAGTAGGGACTAAGATAAGCAGGGAACAACAGCAGTGGGCAGCTAATACATTTGATAGTAAAGAAGTCATTTAATTTCTGAAGAAATCAGATGAGTTAAGTAATGGGGAGTGGGAATACACAGTACTTGTGAGGTAAGCAAAAGAGAAAGAATAGCTCATGGATGGTGATGTAGAGAAATATGTAAGTAGAGTCTTTGGTGCTCTCTGAGCTTGGTTATTTCTTTGCAGACATTTCATTACCCAATCAAGTAACATCATCGGCACTGATTATGTTGGGTAATGAAATGAGAAATAGAGAAGAGAAGAGAAGCAACAGAGACAGCAAAGGTTAGACATGTGTTGTTGCAATGACAAATGTGGCTGGAAGTGAGATCAGGGACTTATGAAGCATAGTTATTTCTCTGCAAATATCAGAGAGGAAAATTAGAAAGAAAAGGAGGAAGTTATTCTAGAATTATGGGGGCATAAGAGAACATTTGTATATCATGTGACACAAGCTGCTGATGGCATAAAAAGGAAATTCTCTGACAAAACTATACCTAAACCACTTTCTTCAGATACCATAATAAAAAATTTAAAAGGGTATTCTGATACGGACTTTCAGGGAATTGTGCAGCCAGTGTCCAAATGGAGTCAGAGACACTGATACGAACTTGTAGTTTTATATAAATAAATATAATTTACATCAATAAATGCAACAAACTAGATAGGCAAACAGGAGCATCATCAGGTAAATCACAAAGCACACAGAAGAAAAAGACGGGAAAAAGGGAAACTCCCCTTCCACACTCACAGCAACCAATCACAGCACAGATTGCCTCACACAGAAGCCACCAATCAACCACAGCTGACTCACTGCACAATCCCACTGCTCAGGCTACTGAATTTGAATGTCTTAACACAGACAATTCCGATGAAAGATGCTAATCAAAAAATTCTTGTCAGATTTGCATCAAGACTCTAGTTCTGACAGTTACCAGGATCTTTTTTCTCCAGTTTTTTTTACTATTTAATTCTAATAATTTTTAAATGTTTTAATATTTTAATTATTTTTTACTTATTTTATGACATGTGAACTGCTCAGTCACCTTATAAGGGAGATGGAGTCCCTGCTGATTTTGCTCCGCTAGTTGCCGACTCTAGGGTGCAGTGCTGTTTCAAGGCCATTGAGCCAGCACTGTGTGAAAACATTTCTGCAGTCATATGGTCAGCATGACATCACAGAGCACTATTACCTTCCCACCAAAGTGGTACCTATTAATCTACTCGCATTTGCATGCTTTTGAATTGCTAGGTAGGCAGGAGTTGGGGTGAGGACGGGTGCTTACCCCATTGCATGATGCTTGGGTCTCAAACCTAGGTTTCCGGCTTAACTGCTGAGCCACTACACCACCCATAGGGAAGATGGCCGCAATAAAAATTAAACAAACAAACAAACAATGTTTGCCCACTTGAGTCTTACAGTATTTTCATAGCACGATTCAGCCATCACTGAAGTGATATAAAGTCTGTCTATATTATTGTCATTTTGACACAATGAAATAGTTGGATGATTCTAGAAGATGCTGTATATTGCTAGGGTGGAATGAAGTGCAAATCTTTTCTGTATGAAATGGTGGGAGACCCAGAAGGAAATCTTCAGTGGGCACGAGCATCCAAATCAATTTGTATGGGAAAAATCGGTTCAAGGCCACAGAACCAGAGCAAAGGATGAAAATTATTCATTCCCCACCTCCATCCCCATGCTATTCAATTCATGTGAAAAGAATATAAACCTCATCCCCTGGCAGCTTTGGTGAGTATGATTTCTGATGGCATTCCATGGAGGTGACTAAGTGCTGTCTGGAAATTTAAATAAAGATCCTCTTATGCTGTTTAGAAATCCTGGACAGCAGGTTTTCTGCAAGGGTGACTGCAGACAAAGAAATAGGAAAGGAGATGGTTTTGGCATTGTTATTCTGATTTCCAGTGCCTGGTCCACCTCACTGCTTTAGTTCTAGAGTGACTTTGTGCCAAGCCCATTCTCTTAGCCCAATCTACGTCACTTTAGGTGTGGGGGAGAGAGAGGGCTTTGCAGGTCACCTTTAGTTTCTGGTGAAGTTTAAATAGTTATCTATAGAACTACTTAGATACATTTCCAGATTAAAAGGAATTGAAATAAGGTGTATCTGCATCTCAAAAACCTATTGGGTAAGTTTGTCTTGTCTTCCCTACCAAAAATATCTGAGCAGTTGCTGTAAAAAGCTACGTTTATATAGTAGTTGCTACAAAGCAGTTTTAGCATTGCCCTAATTTTACAGCAGTTTAAACAAATATGAGATGTTAACTTAAGGTGAAACCCATAAACCCTATTTCTTTTGCACCTAAATCCCTTTGCTAGTTGTGATGGTGGAAGGATGGTGTGCTGGCAGTTTTGCAGCCAGATGCTTTCCCCAGTAGCTGTAACCATGGCTGCAAGTTGCTGCAGTGGCTGGAATGCTGACGAGAGGGAAGATATATTCCAAATAATGCCTACAGACAGGTACCATGAATATGATGGTGAAGGTTGTGTGTAGGTGGGAAAGAGAGATGATTTAAGATAAATATCCCCTTGCTACTCCTACTCCACATAAAGGGAGTATTGTTAGAATATCCCTTTCTGTGAAGCAATTGCAAGCAGGAAGGCAGGAAGGAAAGAGAAGGAAGGAAGGGAGGAAGGAAGGAAGGAAGGAAGGAAGGAAGGAAGGAAGGAAGGAAGGAAGGAAGGAAGGAATCTAAACAGGAGGATACTTTGCACTGAAAAGGAGGGAACAGAATTTGCTAATTTCATCTCGCTTCCAGTACGAAGCAGGCAGGAATAGCTGCAAGAATCTGCAATCAGCAGAGTTCAGAATAATCCCAGCTGCATTTAAAAGTGAACTCAGTATGGTGATTATGTTTCTGATTTTCGACCTCACCCCATTCCTAAGAGGTCTGTAAGAGGCATGCATAAGCACACCAATGTGCCTACCGTTCCTGTCCTACTGTCCCCATTTATTTGTATCCATTTCCTGTATTCATAATCATGTTTATATTTATATCTGTTATCTTATACATGTTTGACAAACTAAATAAATAAATAGATCCCATGCAAAATACATTTGAGCAGTTACTATGGGAGGGATCTGTGGAGCCATAAATCCATCCTCTTTAGGTATTGTGAACAGAATAGTCTATCAACTGAAACTATTTCTTAAAAAGAGGAAATTGATAGGTCCGTAAGGTCCTCAAAACTTCAGCATAGTCTTTTTTCTTTTGTTTGGTTTAGCAAAACAGGCCCTTCCAACTCATTTGGTCCCTCCTAGCTGGGAGAGGCAACAAGAGGAGCCACCACGTATCCCCCTGTGTCTGGGGTCAGTGATTTGGAAAGCACAGAGGAGAGGCCAGTTTGAAGAAACAGACTCTATGATTACTAGAAGAAGAAAAGCGCCAACTATGTTTTTATCAGCATTTATAAAGCACTAATTGTCCCCATGGTTCTGTCAATGCCTTCACTGTAGGCTAAGATGAAGACGTGTGCTTATGTGCTTTAAAACTGATAAAGCAATCAAATCAAACCAAATATGAATAGAGTGGGTAAAGTGAAGGGCTTAGTGGAAAATAATTTAAGTCAAGATTCTGGGAAAGGATTCTGATTTTATAGGGGACCTCAATAAAATGATCATCAAGGATAGGCATTTTTTTTTCAAGTGTTACACATTAGTTTTTATGACAGCAAGTTTAGTATTACAAGTTTGGGAATGACAGGCTACATTCTATTTTAAGCAGATAAGAAGTGTTTGCCTTAATTTCCCATTAATATTTCTTCTAGAAGAAAGGCAACCTCATTCTATTTTGCCTTCCTTGTTTTTATTGCTAGTCTGTGTAGCAATCCAGATGCTTCTACGTACAGTGATTTGCTAGCAGTGAGGCCAAATGATATCATCAAGCAAAGACCTGGTCCACTGATTTCCAGCATCAAGGTCTATTGGTTTTGGACAGAGCCAGATGTGTTTACTTTCCTAATAACTTAAGGCAAATCCTTTGTGTTTCCAAACCTGAAGGAGCTACCATCTTCCTTTCTCTGAATGCTAGATAAAATATTAACCTGGTCATATCTCCCAGAACTAATTGTTTCCATCCCATAACTCCCATTTTGACACTCAGTTTGAATCTAAGACTGTATAGCATCTACACAGTATAAGCACTTGAGGGGCCAATGAGATCAAATATGAAACATACATCATGATGCAAATACTCCTACTTTTGGATTTGAGTGCAAATCCAAAAAGTATGAAAGGGCAGAATTTGTGTTGTGACATCATTACACATTTTTTGGCATGTTGGCATTGTGGTTAGGAGTGGATACTTACATATAACAGACTTTGGAGACTTCCTTCCTTTCCGTTGTGTAACATGTTGCCTGATGAAGAATTCTGGAGAAACCATTTAGTTCATTGTAAGACTAACCCAACTATTGAATTTTTAGATTTTTATACTTTGATTTCATCTCTTATAAATCCATCCCCAAGGTTTGTTGTTTTGACTCTTTTCAACAAAATAACAATAAATTTCCTATTATTGTAAATTATATTGTTGTCATTAAAAAATCTTGATGGGTACTGTTTCCCTGAAAAGAATACTCTGTCTTATATTTTTCTGAACCCCAAAATAAGCACTTGGCTTTATTTTTGGGGAGATCTTATTATTTTGGGGCACGTAGAGCAAGATGGGGCTCCTCTTGCCATCTTACCTGATTTCCAGCTGTGCGTTTAAATATTTTGGGGGGGAGGCTTATTTTAAGGCATGTGCTCAAAAATCCAATTGGGCTTATTATCAGGGGATGTCTTATTTTCAGGGAAACAGGGCAATAGCAGTGGCTTTTCTTTGAAAAGACCAGAAGCTCTACTCAAAATGGTTTTAAAATTGAATATGTTGCACTAGATTGGATCACAGATCACAGATTTGTAACTTAAAAAATCATTAGATTTTTACAAACCTGAAAACTAGTCACTTTCGAAGTAGAAAAAGGAAAATTCAATAGGAATCACTTGCCATGAACTGTTTTCTCCAGGATACAGGAACATTGGGGTAGCACACCTGTGCGGCTCCATTCTCCCACCCCCACCCCACTCCTCAATCAATTAGTATATTTGAAGATTTCTCTTTGTGACAGAAATATCTTCATTGAACTCAATGGGATTTACTTCCATATGAACATATCTTTATTAAATCTTTATTAAACTCATAGCTACCAAATCGAAATCGAATCAATGAAGTTAAATAAATGTTGCCACTGAGATCCTTTTTTTGTACTGTTTATCATGGGTGTCTGAAATGGCACAAATGTGTGCTGAGAGCAAAACTCTCACTTCACCTCTCTCTCTATCACAATACTGGAAATGATTTCACAGTTTCTTTCTTATGGTTTCTGACAACAGGGAACTTTGCTCTCATATGAGATTGCATACCGACTCTGGGCTCTAACACAGATTAAAGTAGCACCAGTTTATACATTCTGCGACTCAACCTTATGCCCAGCTTTCTTGGAAGAGATGCAACAGTACTACTTTACAGTGGCATTTTACATTGAGCCAAATAATGAAAATGCAACAAAATCTGCTAAATTAACAATCCCTTCTGAAAGCGAAAGATGGCGCCTTGTTCATCTCCTAATCACTAAATGCTCATTTGCATACGGTGATAAATACCATTTGACTGATGCTGGCAATTATCTGAAACAAAGAAAAAGATTTCCTAAATGGTTTTAAAATTGGCAATTGCAGTGTCCTGAATGATACTGCCTAGGAGAATACAGAGAATGTTGAATCAAGGGCATACAGTACTGTATTGCAGTAGACTAGAATGCAGGGTGGGGGTTGGGACTAGGAGAAAGGAAAGTATCGTATATGCTTGGCTAAGATTTGTAGAGGATCATGGAAAAGGGCTGGTGTTGTTTTGTTTTGTGTTTTGAAAAAAAATGTCCAGCACCGAAAAAAATTGACCAATAATTTCACACTTTGTGAACCATGCAAATTAAGTAAAATAAGGAGATTATTTTATGTACTTAATATACTTTATTTATATTTTATCTTTGAATTTTTTGATCGAACTAAAGTGATAATCCAAGGTGAAGTTAAATGTGAGCAAATATTAGTTTGGTTTCTATTTCCTGATTACGAATGTGTAATTTATGACCCATCCAATCTGAAGGGTACTTGACTGGGGAAGAGGCATGAAAATAAAGGCTTCAAGGGTGCAGGGACACACCACCTGGTGCTTTCTTGATGTTTTATATCAGAAGTGGGGAACTATGGCCCTTTTATGAATTGTGGATTTCAACTCCCAGAATTCCTGAGCCAGCTATGCTGGGTCAAGAATTCTGAGAGTTGAAGTCTACAAGTCATAAAGGGGCCATCACCCCTGTTTTATACTGTGATTCCTGCCCCCCCTCCCCAAATCCTTTGTTATTGGTCAACTTGTTCAAGAGAAAAGGAGCTTAAATCTTATATAACTGTTGTGGCCCGCCAACTGCCAGTGGAGCCAGGGGCAGACTCAGACAATAAGGAGCCTGGGAAGGAAACTTGGGCCAGTTCTGGAGTCGGGAAGGCTCTGATGGATACTCTGCATCGGACACAGAAGTAGAGCCAGGGCCTCCGACATTTCCCAACCATCAGAGAAGCAGCTGCCTTTGGAGGCTGATATGAGTAAGGAGGAAGCACAGCTGGAGCCTGTTCCAGATGCATGTACACGCAGAGCAGTTAGGAGAGGTGAACAATGGAGGACAAGGAGTTGACTTGGGAAGCAAAGCACACATGGACACTGAATGGCCCCTCCCTAACTGGGGAATAAATAGAAGGAAAAGGGAGTGGTTATCGTATGATACAACAGTTCGTATTTCTGAAGATTTTGCTCGTGTTTTGTGCATCAAAGACTGCTTGCCAGAATGTAATTTGCAGCCTTTTTGGCTGGGAGCTCACAGCCTTGCAACTGATAAGGTCTGTTACTGCAGTTAACTCCTTGAAGGACTATTGCCTGGACTTTTTGGTGGGTGAATGCAATTAATTCACAAGAGGTAAATAAAGAGGGGGTTTTCGTGACAAGAAGTCTGTTTCTTGCTTCTGCTAATGCTGGGTCAGAACAACAACTGGAGGGCACTAAATTTATTTATTTATTTATTAAATTTATATGCCACCCAACTCCCAGAGGACTCCGGGCGGCTCACAATAAAAAACATAAAGGAAATACATTATACAAAATGTAAAAGCAATTTAAAACAATAAAACAGCAAAGAAAACCATTCATATCCCGTCGGGGGCCGGATCTCGCTAAATCACAACAGCGAGATCAACAGGAGTTGATAGAAGAGAATATGTTGCGGGACAAGCAACATCTTATTGAAAGGTAATCAAGTGGACACAATAAATACCAGCTTATCAGGGGTGAAATCTACTTACCTTCCCTACCAGTCCGGAAGTCGCGCTCTGTGTGCGTGTGTACGATTTTGGACCCTCTGTGCATGCGTAAAGCCTTCTGCACATGCGCAGAGGGTTACTTCCTGGTTAAAACCAGGAAGTAATGACACCCAGGTGGGTGGGCGGAGCCTTGCACTGCTGCTGCTACCGGTTCTCTGAACCACACACCGCCACCGCTATCGGTTGGCCCAGACCGGTGCGAATCGGTACCATTTCACTCCTGCAGCTCATGCATCTGCAAGATTCATCATTTTTGTCAAAATGAAGAAAACAGCCTCAGGATGTTGCCGCACAAGCTCCCTTCCTTTCATGCACCACTTGATGCCATAACACAGGGGTGTCAAACTCATGGCCCACAGGCCAAATGCGTCACGCGCTGGCCACACCCATCCCCGGTTTAGTGAAGGGGGAAAAAGTTGCGATATGTCACGTGCAGAGGTGGGCTGCAGCTGGTTCGCATCGGTTCAGGCAAACTGGTTGTTATGTTTTTTACCAGTTCGGAGAACCAGCTAATCTAAGGTGACCAGATTTTAACAGTGGTAGAGCGGGACAC
>JANHFM010006748.1:0-16971 GCA_032468115.1 Grayia smithii
GGAGGGTGAAAAACGGGACTATCAGTAGTTTCGGAAGGCCAGAAATGGGCCCATTTCCAGCCTCCAGAGGGCCTCCAGAGCCTGGGGAGACTGTTTTTGTCCTCCCAGAGGCTTGAGGAAAGCCTCCGGAGCCCGGGGAGGGCAAAAATATCCCCTACTGTGGTGCAGGAGGCTGACTAGGCCTCGCCCACCATGGCCACACCCACCCAACAACCGGGCAGCGAACCCCTTGCTAAAATTTTTGAAGCCTACCCGTGCTTCAAGTTTTTTTCAATTCCACTGAATTGATTTCTCAAAAAAAATCCAGATTCAGGGTAATTTACAAAGAGACAGGATTAAATACAGGCCTTTCCTTTTCTTCTGCCAACCCTCAAGGATGGATCGAAGCGTATTTCTACACAGTCATTCATATTATTTCTCAAATGTTTGGCAGAAGTTTTGTATTACTATGAAGGTATCTTCACTGCTATTTTCTAGCCAGCCAGTGGGTCATCAACTGACCAATGCAGTTGGTCGGGGGGGGGGATTGACCCTCACCAGCACTTTTATTCACCTTTTCCCATGTGGTTTTTGTTTTTTTAAAGGAAGCACAAATGAGTTATGCTCAAATGGAAACTCAAATGAACTTGAGTTATGTAGAAGTGAGAATGTAGCAAAGATGTCCCTTAATCCAAGTACGAAGGATGGAAGGATGATGGCTAGATGCCACATTGCCTTGACTATAAGAGAGAGGAAGAAAATCCCAGGAGCTGGATGAAAAGATGTGGAAAGACTTCCCACTAATTAAAATGCTAGGCTCTACAACTACCTTTGCAAAACTGTCTTTGCGGCATTCAGTTGGAGCAGGAGCTGAGCCAACAGTTAAATTAATTGGCTCAGTTTCTTAAGCCTTGGTAAGCCTGATGGTACAGTTGGGACAGAAGGACACAGCTCCAATCTTGTCAGTGCAGTTCTTGTATGTGCGAGGAATCTATTTTTTTACACACACACACACACACACACACACACACACACACACACATACACACACACCCTACAAGTATAGTTCTTGTTTGTGCTTTCTGTCAATTACCTAAGTCTTGCACAGAACCGGATAGAATGGGTGACAACCTTTCCAAACTTTACATAGACCATTTGCAGACTTCAGTTCAAAAATCAGGTTATTGGGTTCCTCTTGGCTTTTACCACTTTAATTAAATGAACAGCAGAGAAGTTGCAAAGAACAAGAGGCAGGAAGAAAAATAATTCTTGTCTAAGTACAAGATAATTGCTTCCATATGCTTACACACACGTGCATACACATGTCTACACACACTCTTACATTTATACAATACCCAAATAATTGGAGAAAAAGACAAGACAGGTAGATCACTTCATGAATAACTAGAAAAAAAACAAACACATCATTGTAATAGATTCTTTGTGCAGGAGAAGCAATGAGAAAAATATGTTTATTCAAACAGGTGTGTCACCAAATGAAAATGAAGCACCTAGCTAAAATTGGACAGGTGATACAGAGTCCTCAGTTTTTTTTTATTCTCTTCTTGAACAACTCGCTGTCAGGAGCCTAAAGACGCAGAGATAGGGGGCAGCAGGTCATCTCTTTTGTACCAACTTCTAAAGTCATGTAAGGACAGTGACAGGGAAGGCTGTGGAAAGAAAAGAAAAATCAATAATTAGTCTTGAGGGCTTGAGGAAGGTATGTCCAGTGACAGATATATGGTATGCTTGCATGATGTGTTTGAGTATGTTGTGTGTCTAGTGATGTTTTTGACTCCAAACCTTCAGAAGGTAGAAATACTGCAAGATGAAGAGGTAATTAAGAAGATATTAGATTGTGCAGAAATGGATAGATTTACATTGAAAATCAAACAGAAAGAAGACACAGGATATTATCAAACATGGAACTTATTTTACCAATGGTTGAAAAAAAAGGGGTGGAGAGTATGAAGGGAATTGGTATTGTTAAACAATCTAAATATGCAGACAACATCATGTTTATTAAGCACCAAGAAATGTAATAAATTAATAAAATGTATTTAAAAAGAAGAAGGTAATCCTGATGGCATTGGCCTGATGAAAAGGGATCTTTTCTTTCCTCTTTTGCACAAGAGCCTGTGGGCCACGTGCAAGGAGGACTTGTTCTCCCAGCGAGTCCAAACACCGCAAAGACAAGCAGCCTCTTGGCAAGGTAGGTCTGGAACAGCAGATTTGCTGATGAGGCACTATTTAAAAGATTACGGTGAAAAGAGAGCGAAAGGAAGGGAGGAGAGCAAGAGGAGGAGGGAAAATGAGGTTAAGAGCTTGGAGGATAATGTGAGAAATCTGGAATGAACAGAATGAAGATTTTTGAGCCCAGTTTGTCCTAACATCTACTGTGTGAAATAGTTACTAATTGGTGTAAGAATAGCCTTGGTTTATTTTTCTTTCCTTTTCTGGATATTTTTTTTCGCCTGGACGTTTTATTTACAATGTAGAGTTGTTAAGATTTTATTTGTCTATATTTACAACAACTTCTTTTAAAGGTTCTGTGTACTCAAACAGATTTAGTTTCATAGAGAGGAAATGTGTGCTTAGTTCCATTAGTGGAGGTTTTCAAGAAGAGGACAACTATTTGTCTGAAATGGTATAGGATCTCCTGCCTGAGCAGGGGGTTGGACTAGAAGACCTCCAAGGTCCCTTCCAACTCTGTTATGTTGTTGTTGTATCTATGTATCACCTAAGCCAGCTCTGCTGACTGGGGAATTCTGGGAGTTGAAGTCCACACATCTTCCAGCGGCCAAGGTTGAGAAACACTGGCCTAAGCACATATATGACCAGAAACAGATGCACACCCTGAGCAGAGGAAACCAAGATTAATATGGAGCATTCCAACACTGAATGGCAAAATCCTGGTAGGAGAAAAAGAAAAAGCAAAGAGCAACAATTACTGCTCTTCCTGCTTTTTCTGTTGTCTTTCCATAAATCCCATTGTGAACAATAGATGGGAATTAACATGGGCTAATCAGGAGCATCTGAATCAGAGCTCATTTTCAGAGAAAAGTCCAGTTCGGCTCTGATGTAGCTATAAAGGATCCTCTACAAGACTGGTGGGAGACCTGAATTCCAATCCTGCTTCTTTTCTATTTGGGGATAAGTTTCTTCTTTAATGGTCCAGGATTCAATTAAATGGGACATTGTGGAGACTGAAGTAACTTGTTCTGTTGCTGCAGGATAGAAAGCAGGATGAGATCAGATTTTTACAAAGATTCTGCAAATATAAAATTGACCCTAAACTCCAGGATAGAAGGAGATCATTTAATCTAACCACTTGCCCTGTTGCACAGGAAACCACTCCTAAAGCATGCCCAACAGACATTTAAATGTCTCCAGTAACTCACCATCTCCTGAGGCAGTGTGTTCCATTGCTGATCATCTCTCACTCTTAGAAATGTTTTGTTTTTTGTTTTGTTCTCCAACTGACATCTGAATCTTTGGGAATTATGTAGCATTGCAAGTGGTATTGATCTTCACTTTCAACATCCTCCTAGACCATTTTCTATGGACCTCTGGACCAGGGGTGAAATCCAGCAGATTCTTACAGGTTCTGGAGAACTGGTAGCGGAAATTTTGAGTAATTCGGAGAACCGGTAGCAGAAATTTTGAGTAGTTCGGAGAACCATCAAATACCATCTCTGGCTGGCCCCAGAGTGGGGTGGGAATGGAGATTTTGCAATATCCTTCCCCTGCCACGCCCACTAAGCCATACCACACCCACCAAGTCACGCACACAGAACCAGTAGTAAAAAAAAATTGATTTCACCCGATAGATTTCTTCCTATACATAGATGGAAGAGAGAGAGAGATTAGACAGACAGACAGACAAATGTCATATGTGAGATGACTTTAATACATCTGAAAATAATAATGTTCGTAGCTTGTTTTCTTGCCTGAAAAAAAAAACCTAAGTGAGCAGTAAAAAAAATACAAATCTGAAGATTGTTATTACATTTTTTTCAAGTTCACTGGAGTGTACACAATGGTTTATGATGTTTCACAAAATTTTATAAAATAGTTGTGATCAAAATTAATGTTTTTATTTAGTTGGTAGTAAATTCTGCAGGTTAGTTTAGGAAGGCCATTTAAGTCCAAGCAGTTTGACATTGTCTCCTTAAATCACTGTCACAACCTTCTGACATGTAATATACTTTTTTGATGATTAGATTGTAAATGAAAAATATAGTCAGCATTAACACAACCCAAAATGAACACAATCTGCAGTACTCACCATCTAGCCCGTCAGTTCTTTTTGAAGTCTAATTTCAGTTCGGTATCATATATTACACTTAGTATACAGAGAAATGTTTAAGTTCATGATGATGATTCTAGGTACTCTGTTTTAAAAAATCAGTGAAGAACTTTGCTTTATAAACAATTTTAGACATTTAACAGACAAAACGTCAAGAGCTGCAAATATTTCTTTCGTCTGTGAAAGTCAAGGATATATGCATGGATATTTTAAAACAAAATTATGAAAATGTATGCCATATACCAAAGTAGATTTAGGATTCCAGGCTAAACTTTGAAAGACAGAAGGGGATGTACTGCCATTGGATCCAAAGGCTGACTGAGCAGTTCCCAACATCTACTGTATCACATACAGATTAAATGAAGGGAATAGTTTAATATATGGAATTCATCACCATAAGAGGTAATCTACTTTAATAGGCTATGAGGAGGATTAAACAAGTCTTTCAGATCCTAGACTAAAACTTCCATTAACCCTGCTACAACTGCCAATCAGGAGGAATAGATGTTGTAAGCCAAAAGATCAGGAAGTCACAAGGTCGGTAAAGCCAAATTCAACAAGTTTGTGGGTGACAGGCCCCAGATATTAAAGCTAGCATGCAGCTGGAATCTCCATATTCTGAAGTGGGGTATTCATATTTTAAATGAACTTTGGAAGCAAAGCAATTCTTAGGGACTATATACTTAGATCAGCAGCTCCCAATCTTTTGGGCACCAGGGACTAGTTTTGTGGAGAGAGGTTTTTCCATGTACCAGAGGGGGCGTGGTTTCATGTTCTGCCTTCATCCTGTAGGTGGGGCTTCACTTTTTTGTGCGGCCCAGTTTCTGGCATGCTAAGGCCTGATGCCGGTCTATGGACTGAGAGTTGCAGATCCCTGACTTAGATATCATTTGTGATAGGACTGAAAAAAAATGCAGCAGCATTTCCTACATGGTTCTTTCCACTCTATGTCCAGGCACACAATAGGCTTTTGTACAAATTATCAGCAGATCTATGTTTAGCAGAAATTTGTCCTCCAACCTTCCCGGACATTTCGTTACCAAACTAGATAACATCTTCAATGGGGGTTTTGGGTGAAGTGTCTTGTTCATTTATATAGGTCTTGGGTGGTCGATTGGTCTCATGACTGGTTGAGTCACAAGACTGATTCTGGTCTTGTAACTTCTGACTGTGAGGCACGAAATTCAACTGGTGAGGGGATGGTCAGTTCTGTCGTTGATTGGTGATTCGGATGGACCGCTTCCTTATTGGTTCGTACGCTGGTTCTATGGATGGATGTTTCCTGGACAAGAAAAGAAAAATAGAAAAGAGACAACAAAAGAACCAATAGAGACTAAGAAAAAAAAAACAGTCTTTAACATTCGGTAATTTCAATTTACTGTATCTGATTTTTTATTTATTTATTGCCATGAAAATGTAGGGATTATATGCATTCTGAGCAAAATTCTCCTTCCCGTCTTCCGTTGGGCCTTTTTCATTCCTCTTAGCCCAATCCATACTTCTAATTCTAAACTCTGGTGTTGAATTCAGCTAAAGCTCCCATGTAACAGTTCAGATGAGTTGCCAATTGTTACTTTTCTGCTATAAAACTCAAGCAGGCAAAGAAAATGAAAAGTCCATTTTGCCTTTTCCATCAACAACGACAAAAAAAAAGGTTTTTGAAGTATTGGGAGGCCCTGAAAGAAATTCTGCAGTTTGAAGAAGCTTCAACTTAACTGCTAATTGCAGGGGACCAGTGGGCGTAATTTTGGCACTGTATTAGCTCTGCTATTCCATGAATAATTTGCATACAAAATGCTTTATTTTGGCAATCTATTAAAGAGCTATACAGTATTTGTGGCTTATCACATTCACACAGGATGCCGGATCCTTGGCCATCTCGTTAAATTCTGTTGATGCATAACAATTTAAAGCATGGCACAAACTGGTATGACATTTAAAAGATGCCTTCACTTAATTATATTACACAAATATTGGGTTGTTTATCCTTGGGAATAAAGTCTTTTTGAAGTCAGAGTTGGCATGTGTATAAAGGAGTAAATTTTAACTGATCCCTCAAGTGGGCCTCCTAGCTGCAAATTGGGGTGCTTGCATGTTTAAAATCATTTGTGATAAGACAAGTACGGTACATTTTTTTGTGTACAGTGGCTGGAATTTGGGTGCTTTCCTCCCCACCCTCTCCCTTTTTCTATGGCATAAAATATGTTACTGAAGAATAAATCATGTCATGGAAACAAAAAATGTGGAGTACAGAGCAGTAGCAGAGATTGAGTTTTTACAAACAACGCCTTCATGAGAACAAGGCAAAAACAATGTAATTAAAACTGTATTTTAACAAACTTTAAAGTCAAAGAAAGTTGAAGAAAATTTTGGCCTTTGGGCGGGCAGAAAAAGTGAGAAAATGCCTCCTCCTGCCCAAGGAAGAATTTTGAGGTGATGGAACTATTGCATAAGAACCAAAAAACTTCTAAAGGTGTTTTTTCACGAGGCAAGTGGATTTTCTGGTTTTTCTTTGAAGATGTTTCGCTTTTCATCCAAGAAGCTTCTTCAGCTGCATTCCCCACCAACCAATCAGAGATGAAGAAACTTCTTGGATGAGAAGAGAAACGTCTTCAAAGAAAAACCAGAAAGTCCAGTTGCCTCTTGAAAAAACACCTTTGGGGACAACCATGACCTGGATGACTGAGAATCTCCATAGACAAAAAACTTCTACAAACAGGTACAGCTAGTCCTTGACATACGACCACAATTGAGTCCAAAATTTCCATTGCCTTTCAGGTGTTTACGTTACAATTCATAATAGTAGCAAAATTACAGTTATGAAGCAACGAAAATAATTTTATGGTTGAGGGTCACCACAACATGAGGAACTATTAAAGGGTCGTGGCATTAGGAAGGTTGAGAACCACTGTTTTAATTTACTTTCAATGTTGAATTTTAGCCATCTTTGCCTCTTTTAAATTTTATATATTTTGTTATGTTTTTGATATTTTATTTGTACACTGCCCGGAGTCCCTCTGGGTGGTTTCTAAATTTGATAAACACACACACACATTCATTGCAATTAATCAATTAGAGAATTTTGTTGAACTAAAATTAGATAAATCTATATCTTATTTTTAGGCTATTGTTGGACATTATTATTGGGACATGGTGGCTCAGTGGCTAAGATGCTGAGCTTGTCGATTGAAAGGTCAGCAGTTCAGCGGTTTGAATCCCTAGTGCCATGTAACGGGGTGAGCTCCCATTACTTGTCCCAACTTCTGCCAACCTAGTAGTTTGAAAGCATGTAAAAAAAATGCAGGTAGAAAAATAGAGTCCACCTTTGGTGGGAAGGTAACAACGTTCCATGCGCCATTGGCATTTAGTCATGGTGGCCACATGACCACGGAGACATCTTTGGATAGCGCTGGCTCTTCGACTTTGAAACAGAGAAGAGCACCTCTAGAGTCGGGAACAAATAGCACACGTGTGAGGGGAATCTTTACCTTTACCTTTTATTGTTGGTCCTGTCTCAAGTGTGGTTCTTCATCCCCCCAAAGTTGTGCAGTATTGATTTTTTATCATAGGAACATTATTCTTCTGAAATTCTGTGTTAAGAGAAAGAGAAAGCCTTCATGGAGATTACCAGATTTTCGTAACATTCCCAATTTCTATTAAGATGTTTCTATTAAGCAGCAAAAAGATACAGAAATCTACTCCTCGTACTACGAAGCGGGTTCCTCGGTTTTTGAAGCTGTGACCTTCCGCTACTGGGGAGCTCCAAACAACATATAATAAGGGAACTTATAGTGGTTTAAGCAATATCTTGAATGTTCTCCTTTAGTTGTTCAATTGTGGACTTGTATTTAGTTATTTTAGAACATTTGTATAACCGCCTACTTGCTCACCGTGACTCTAGGTGGCTTACAAACAGTAAAAACACAAAATAGAAATAAAAGTAAAAAAATAATTCTTTGGGTGGATAGACCATCACCTGTTAGGCTAAAAGCCAGCTGCTTCCCAGCCTTGAATCAGGATGCTATTTTGGCCAAGGCCAAAGCTTCAGTGGGACTGTAGCTGCAACAAGGGTGAACTTGTGTATTTGCGAAAATCAAATATAGGTAGTCCTCAACTTACAACAGTTCATTTAGGGACCGTTCAAAATTACAGCAGCATTGAAGAAAAGTGACTTAAGACCATATTTCAGACTTAAGAACATTGTAACATTCCCATCAGACTCTTGGCAAGTGACTCGTATTTATGACGGTTGCAATCTCCTGGGGTCATGTGATCACCTTCCGCAACTTTCTGACAAGCAAAGTCAATGGGGAAGCCAGATTCACTTAACAACCACGTTACTAGGTGAACAACTCGTGATTCACTTAACAACTGTGGCAAGAAAGGTCATAAAATGGGGCAAAATGCACTTAACCAATGTTTCACTCAGCAACAGAAATTTTGTGCTCAGTTGTGTTCGTACCTGAAGGATTACCTGTATATTTAGTGGGGTGGAGCTTTTCTTGAGTTAAGGAGCTTCTGGGGACATGGGGGACTTGTGGCTCTGCTCCATAGTAGATTTAGTTCACTAGAGACTTTTCAGAGTGGAAAGGGAGGTTCAATCTTGTGGTCCTTTCTTATGCAGGCCTGGTAGCCATTTGGGTTTGAGATCCTCAATTTAGTGTAATATGTGAGCCCAGATCCTTGTGGCTTGTTCAAGCAAACCATGACCTTGTAAAAGAGCATTGCTTTGATGTTGGGTGTGAACACAGCCATTGTGTAATACAAGGAGCAAATCTAAACTCTGAACAGAAAACAAGCTTTGGCTACTAATCCAGAAACAGGAATAAAGCGTGATGATTGTCTCTTTTCTGGCATACGTGTGTGATTAGAGTTTTGGTCTGCCTTTTGACCTTGAGTTTTAATTGCTTTTGTTTGCTTGCTTGTTTTTACTTTAATTGCTAGCACAGCACCCTCCAATCTCTAAGTGCAGAAGATTGATGAACTGATTAATTAACTGACTACTTCTGTTTTTTTCCAGGACCCTATTAGCACACAAACTAAAATCTGCAAGTCCAATGGCAAAAAGCGCTCTCAATTATCTCCGTCTGTTAGTTGTTCTTCAAAAAAACCAAACTCCTAAAAGCTTCCTATAGATTCGTGGCATTGTAACATTCATAGGACCTTTCTCCACTGCTGGGTTTAAATGATCTCCACCCATCCTTCAGACAGCACAACACAAACTTAACACTCAATTAATGGTCCCCATTGTCGATCCTATCTTGCCTCTATTGCCCCTGATCCTAGCACAACAGTGCCAGCTTTGTCCTAGGCGACAAAAACGGAAGTAATTTTATCCACTGAGATTGCTTTTGGATGTTTTCAGAAGGGGGGGAAAGACAGCGCAACTCTCATACCGTAAATACATGACAGTTGCCAAGTGCCCTAATTTTGATCATATGACCATGGGGAGGCGCTGCAATAGTCATAAGTGCGAAAACTGGTCATAAGTTACTTTTTCCCCGCCCTTCGTGACTTTGAACAATCACTAAACAAATAGTTTGTAAGTTGAGGACTACCTGTATGTGATTAAATGCTGGGGGTTTTTTCTGAATACATAACTAGCACATAAGTTCATTTGTTCTAGTAATGGGTTTCAAAATTTTTTTACTACCGGTTCGGTGGGCGTGGCTTGGTGGGTGTGGCTTGGCGGGTGTGGTGTGGCTTGGTGGGCGTGGCTTAGTGGGCATGGCAGGGGAAGGATACTGTAAAATGTCCATTCCCACCCCACTCCAGGGGAAGGTTACTGCAAAATCCCCATTTCCTCCCGATCAGCTGGGACTTGGGAATGCAGAGAATAGATGGGGGCAGGACCAGTCAGAATTTTTACTACCAGTTCTCCGAACTACTCAAAATTTCTACTACCGGTTCTCCAGAACTGGTCAGAACCTGCTGAAACCTACCTCTGATTCATTCATATGGAAAAGGGATACATATAAATCTAAAAATATAAAGAGAGATAAAATCTGGCAATGGCTTACAACTAGAACAGTTTAAAAAAAGAAAGTAAAGGTTTGATTATGGCCATTCAAGAATAAGCTATTTGAATTTATGCAGTGAAGGCCAGAAATGAAAAATCATCAAAATATCTCAAAGTGCAGATTGTGCAAAGAAGCTAAAGAAACAATAGATCATATATTCACCTTGTACAGGAAGATTGCACAAACTGATTATAAACAATGACATAAAACAATCGCCAAAATGATTCACTGAAACATCTGTACAAATTACCATGTGCCAGTAATGAAAAAGTGGGAATACAGAGTTGAAAAGTAATTGGAAGTAAGCAAGTTAAAAAAATACTGTGGGATTTCTAAATACAGACTGATAAAATCATGGCTCATCACATGTCAGATTTGACTATGGTTGAAAAGAAGAAAGTGTGGATAATTGATGTGGCAATATCAGCGGATAGTTGAATGGAGGACAAAGAATTGGAGAAGATCACAAAGAACCAACATCTGAAAATCAAAACTGAAAGATTACGACATCAAAATTGTGTTAGTCCCAATGATTATTGAGTGCCATACCAAAAAAAAGTGACCAGTGACTGCAATTTGGAAAGTGTAGATCAACTTTAGGCCAGTCAGAGGGTTTGTAAAGTCAGATTTTTGCTTTTCAGGCTAGCAATTAAGAAAACATGAATGTGAAAAAAATTTCTTTATATGGTGCTTTAGAAAAAGGGATATGGTGTTCTATGTAATCTTTTGTGTTTTTGAAACTTGCAATGCAATAATGGTAGTATACAGTAGAAGTAAATCATGCTTCAAAATAAATAGAATGCTTAGTAAATAGGTCAACATTGAGCAGAGAGTAAGTTAAGAATAATTGATGTCCTCTTAGCTGTTCATTTTATTGATGGATTAATGTATATGAAATGCTTGTGTGATATTAGAGGTGTGTTGGTTGGGGACATGAATGTATGCATACTCTTATATGCAGAATATGATGCATTGATGGCTGAGGACCTGATTGATTTGCAGGGAATGTCAGAGTGCATTATGCAACAAGGAATATGGATCTGAAAACTGAGCTAGTAGAGCAAGGAAATTGTATGTGATGGAGTAAAAAAAAAAAAGGTAAAGGAATCCCTGCAGATTTTAAGCCTTTAGTTGTTGCTGACTGTAGGAACAATGCTCATCTCCATTTCAAGGCCATTGAGCCAGAACTGTCTGAAGACATTTCTACACTCATGTGGTCAGCATGATGTCATGGGGCGCAGTTACCTTTCCACCAAAATTGTACCTATTTATCTACTCATATTTGCATCAGGGGTGGGTTCTACTTACCTCTTCTACTGGTTCTAAAGGTGCACGCGCTTCGCACGTGGTCGGGGTGCATGGAGCACGCATCCGGCGCACGCGTGCTTTGCGCGTGCACGCACCAGTCGGACACTCCTGCACACGCGCAGCTTTTTTTGATGAAAAAACATCAAAGTTTCCTGCGCATGCACGCAAGCGCGCTCCTTGCGGGGGGGGGGGGTAGCAGTCCAGGACACGTAGAACCGGTTCGGTGACATCACAGCATCACCGCTATTCGCGTGAACCGGACTGAACCGGGGGGCAACCCATCACTGATTTGCATGCTTTTGGTCTGCTAGGTTGGCAGGAGCTGGAATGAGGATGGGAGCTTACAGTACCTTGTCACATGGCACTCAGGTATCAAACCTGGGCTGCCGGCTTTCCAGCCGACAAGCCCAGTGTCTTAACTGCTGAGCCACCATGCCACCATGATGGGGAAACAGCATAAATGATTGTAAGTTATACATACACAGAAAATAACTAGAGCAGAGAAAAATAATTTTGGGTATCTTTGTAGAATGTTTAGCAAAGTTGGAAAGTTGAGAATTTTTAAGATATGAAAACATGGGCAGAAGTGGACCATGATCTCCTGCAAGGAATGTTTATTCAAAGAAATGAAAGTTACTGTGTTTTAAGAGTAGGTTTCCACCATTTTCATTATATAGAAGTGGAAGTTGCATATGTAAGGAATACATGTGGTGTCTACTAAGAACACCAAAGAACAAGTATTTGAATGAATGTAGATTGAATACAGAAGTGAATGACCAGTATGAAAGAAGTACCTTGAGGTGGCATGGTTATATGTAGAGAATAAATGAGGATTAAACTGCAAAAGACTTATATAAAGAATGGAGATGAAGGGGAAGACACCTGTGGCTCTATCAAGTTGATTAATTCCTCAAAAATCAAAAGCAGTATGCAGGCATAGTTCAAGCAAAAACGGTTTGGTATGGAGAGAGACAGAAAACAGTTTGAATGTAAAATGCTAGTTTTACTTATACTTTCTTTTCTTTTTTAACTTACACATTTCTTTGGTTTACTATTTCTTACTTCTTTTTTATCTGGTCACTGATTAAAATAAATATCCTTCTTGGTACCTCCCCCCTTTGTATTTTGTATAATGTTGTATATCCTGAAAGAGAATACAGTATACATTTTACAGAATAATTGCAGCTTAAGACTGCAGTGTGGTTCAGTTCTGGTTTAGCACAATGCATGGACCCATCTATTGTGGTTTGCATTTGATGGAGTAGGCTGATGAAGTAGGCTGTGTGGTCTTTCAGTTGTGTAAATCTGTTAAGCTTTAAGGTACCATAAAACATTTTTAGTTGCAAGCAATCAACACAACATGAACTAGTTCATGACTTCATCCAACTCAACTTTGAAGAAGCAAACATGCAAAGAGTGACAGCAGCATAATTTCCGATTGTTCTTTTTCCCCTAGCTCCTTATAATATTCCATTTACTGAAGAAAGCACATTTGTGATTCAGTAAAATCCAACTGAATAACATTGTCAAGGGAAAAAAAGCTTTGATTAAGTTATAATTCTTCGTAAGACTTTAATCCCCAGAGACTTCAGGGCTGAGTAGCATTCAAAGAATAAATAAAACAGAATGGAATGGCATACATGTGAACATACAGGAAGTCAGAGTTGCAAAATCATGCTTCCATTTCCCTTTTATCTGAAGAACAGATACATAGGCTGGGAAGATGTTGTCAAAGAAAAGACAATAGTAAAGTCTAAGAAATGGATGTCCTATCTCTATTTTTTTTTTTTAAATACTGTATTTCACAGAGATCAGTCACTGTTCTCATCATGAATATGTATGGAAAATCATGGAAATCATAGTTCTTGAAAGCAAATGAAATAATAGAAACACCCTCATCAACTTGTTGCAATTTACTTAGCAGCATGTTTAGCATATTTGATGCTTTTGATGAAGTTCCACATTCTTCATTAATTTCTGGCACATTTAGCTGACTTTTAAAAAGTTTTGCATATAATATTGGAAGTGCTTTAGTCAATTCTTCTCAATGGAAATGAATAATGATGATTCCCATGAAACTGCAAGAGTGTTGTAAATAGACTGGATTGTTGAGCATTAGGTATGACAGAAATATGCTCCTGGAAGATGTATAGTTGTTGATAGAAATGGCTTTTAGAATAAGCATTCTCACCATTTCCATATGGAAGAATTATCATATTCAATGAATTTGAGAAATAGGCACACTTCAGACTTGCAAAGAGAACATCTGATAATGTCACTGAAATTCCTCTATCTGATTATCTTTTATATATATAATTGCTCTCTCTTCCTCTAATATACCAGTGTTTCAGTAGCAAATGGTTACAGAACAGAAATCATTATGGGAAGTGTTCCTGGATGCTTTTCCAGATGGATGCTGCCATCTTGTGCTGCTTCTGTGCACAATCCCATGTTCAGGATTTGGCATTTCATTAAAAGATTCTGCCATTGAGCGGTCAACAAATATAACAGAATACATCATTGTTTGGAACCTGAATTCATTTAGTAAACATTTTATTAAATATTATTTTATTAAACTAAACTAGTCTATTCAGTCCATCTTCTTCTTTCTCCTCATATAGCATCAGATGCCTTGATAGTCAATGTCAGGAATCCTTGTAAGAAGTAGCTTCAAAGAAATGTTATAGCTATCGTTTCTGAAGAATTCTCTATTTTTTTTTATGGTCACATGTTCTTAGTGTCTTCTCTTTTTAAATCCCACAATCACTCACAACTGGCCAATGAGAGTTGAAGTTCAGCAACACTTAGTACTTCATTACTTTCCCAACTAAAAGGCATTATGTTGTGGAAAATTTTGTGTACCATGTAGATCAGGGGTATCAAAGTCGCAGTGTCACGTTGTAGTCACTTGACGTATTGTGACTTTTTTCCCCTTCGCTAAACCAGGAGTGGGCGTAGCCAGCGCGCGACGCATCCAGCCCGCAGGCTGCAAATTTGACACCCTTGATGTAGATTAAATTTTAATCTAGTTTTTTTTGCTGGTAAAATCATCTTGCCTTACTGTTAAAATCAAATGACTGATGTTTTCTCAAATTGTTGAGAACTTAAGATTTAGATGTATCCTCATACTTCCCCAAACTGTCCTGTATATAGAGAGCACCAGTCATTAAAGTTAGCATTATCTGGTCCCTTTAATCAACTGTAACGGTGTCTCATTGATAATCAACAGTATCATTAAATATAAGAATATCCCTATTTCATAATTAACATAAATGTTTTGCCTAAAGTGGATAAAATATAATTTTGCCTAGCTCCACTGGCAGATGGTATGAAGGCGGCATTCTGTGATTTCTAGTATATTTTAAATGCATCCTACAGCAGAAAGAAAAACAGTGATTATCAAAAAGTCAATTGTCATTCTGTGTCTTTGGAAAAATACCCATTAAAGATAAAGCCAGTTTTAATTAGATTAAGTATCCAATTACTGTAATTACATTTTTTTTTAAAAAATCACATCATGAGGATGACCCTTTTCAAAAGGGTTGCAAGAATAATTAGTGTATTCATATTAACCAAAATGTATTGGATAATATTTATACCCAGAAGGCAAAGTACATTACACATATTTCACCTTTGGGGAAAGCTTGTAAATGTTTTGGCAGTAGTATGAATATTTATAGGCAGGAATGTGCTTTAGTAAGATTATGTGAGGAAAGCATTTATATGCTTACACTTTTTACCCAAGGGTAAAGTATACATAAAATGTAGCACAGAGATTATGGATATGCAAAGTACAATTTAAGCCTGGGCATTTTATATTGGCTTGTTTAATTAATTGGTGTTGCCTATTTTTAATTTTTGCATCCAAAATGACCCAAGAATTCAAGCACAGATACCTTTTTTATTCAGTGACCATGTAAACACATTTTGCAATAGAGGACACAAGATGAAACATAGAACTTGGGCATTACTTCAAAGCAGTAGGGATGACTGGCCTTTAGGGATGATGAAGAACAGGAATTTGTTCTTGCTAAGAACTGAGGGGATGTCATGGCCATTCGAGTGGTTATTGTCTATTAAGCATTACCAGTACTAGTACCACTGTCACTAGGCCAGGATACTGATGTTGTCTCTGGAGGACATAATCTAGAAGTCCCCCTAACTGAAGAAACTATTAATCTTATGCATTATGCTGAAAGAAGCCTTGACATTCATACATCTTCTTCAAGGATATACAATTCACCTTGAGTATAACTGCTCAAGCCTAAGGTGAGTGAATATACAATCTTGGTGTATATACAATGAAGGGAATACATACTAATGTTGACCACTAGAGTATTTGACTCCTGTTAGAAATGTGTTTGGAACTTGAAACTACAACTCCCAACATCTTCCAGCATTTGTCAGACAGCCCAAGCCTAGTGGAATTTGTTTCAATCAACATTCTGAGGGCCACCAAGGGTTTCCCATAATAGAAGAGTTATCTTTCTTCAAATAGCAATGTAGCTTGCATCGAGAAAAGGAAAAAGCAGCAGAGACATTTTTAGGAGGAATAGGAAAATGACTTTTTAAAGTCAAATCACAGGCAGAAATAGTACTGCTGACTCCATCACAGACATGTGGAGTTTACATGAAGATATAGCTTTTTCAAATTTTCCCCATATTCAGTGTATAAACAGCAAAGACAACAATACAATAAATAGAGATTAATACTAAAGATTTAGGGAAAATATGTAGCCAATGAAAAGTAATATTGGACTTAAACAGCACAGCAGATTCATTTCTAGGGTAAGGGTTACCAGGGAAATATATGTATACAAAATTTGTAGGGATTTGCCATACAAATGCAGATCAACGGAACATGTCATTTACAATCTTGTTACATGATGTTGCATATCTTTTCAGAACTGGAGCCAATTGTTCAGAACAGAACTTTTCAGAACCGAAGCCAATCGTTTTGAATCTGCTCAATAACATATAAAAGTTGCATCTGCTTAACAAGAATATCCTGATTTCTATGTAACTTATCACTTTTCACTTGAGTACACCTCATGATAGTGTAGACACAACCATGTAGTTTTCTTAGTAACTATACTTAGTGGAGTCGCTTCCTACTTTTATCAAAGTAATGGCCGTGCAGGTAGTTACAGGAGCTTCCCGTTACTCCCGCATGACACCTCTCCTGCGCGAGCTGCACTGGCTGCCGATGGTTCTCCGGATTCGCTTCAAGGTGCTGGTCCTCATCTATAAAGCCCTACATGGCATCGGCCCAGGGTATCTGCAGGACCACCTTCTGCCTTCATCCCACCGCCCTGTGCGCTCACATAGGGCTGCCCTCCTCAGGGTACCATCCGC
>JANHFM010006748.1:17071-29269 GCA_032468115.1 Grayia smithii
CAGAGTGGGGTGGGAATGGAGATTTTGCAATATCCTTCCTCTGGAATGGGGTAGGAATGGAAATTTCCCCTGGAGGGGGGTAAGAATGAAGATTTTGCAGTATCCTTCCCCTGCACACGCCTACCAAGCCACGCCCACAGAACCGGTAGTAACAAAATTTAGATTTCACCCCTGGTTTACACAATGTTTATAAAGAAGTAAGTTGCATGCAGCAGCAGTAGCTTGTCTATGTGTGGCTTCATACAGGTTAGGTAAACCCAGGTTGTTTGGCTGGTTTGTGGATCAACTAAGCAAAAGCAGAAGTTTGGTTCATTCAATAACCAGGTTTTTGATCTGTGTATCACTGGGATGGTACCAGCCAATATCTATACCAGCTATTTCCCTTCCCTTTTGAACTCTTTTCTAGCTATTTGGTCTTTGAATAACAGCATGGAAGCTGATAGAATAGCCATAGATAAAGAGGCCGTGTTCGCATGACACACCTAAGTCACAAGCCAGGCAATCCACCACAAGCCTCGTGTAAGTGCAAACCCAACCTATGCAAGCAGTTTGTGTCTCCCACAAGAATTGAGAACGAGTCCCCCAAAATAAACAAAGGATACGGAAGTGAATTATCCCAGGCAGCTAATACACCCCTGCAAACACGCACACACAAAGCCACAAGAAGAAAGACGCTGCTCGCTTTTAACAAATTACTTGATCCGTTGACTTCTCACGCTGGGCTCTGCTTTCACCCCGATAGCACAGAACGAAAACAAGAAACCAAGTTGGCACCAATAAACCACCATCACTAAAAGCAGGATGCATTCGCGCTTAGACGTCAGAGCGACTTAATAATACCTGCATGGGTTCAGCTCCAGGCAGCGGAAGTGGTAGGTGCTGCCACCAATTGGCCACAACAGGCGGGGCACTCATCAATCGGACGGAGCAACCTTTGGAGAGCCACAACCGCTTTGACCGTAGAGTCTAGAGACCCGGAGTCGTCTTCTTCAAGTGCTGCCGCTACAACGGCGGCCCAATCACAGCCGAGCAATTGCATAATATCCCCGCCTCTTCGAGTCAGTCGCAGTTTTTCTATTGGCAGGCCCCGTGTGAAACTACTGAAAGCCTCGCCGTGTCTTCCGAAGCTGCCCGCGCGCATGGCCAGGGCTACTACGCAAGCGCAGTAAAAGCACAGCTTGGCCGCTCTTCTCTCACGACCCTGAAACTTTATGGTAACGCGTTGCTTAGTAGGGAGAAGGGAGCGGATGTGACGCTAAGGGGAAACTAGGCCGGCTCGATTCTGTTTCCGGTTGTGGCGGTTGCCAGGTTGTTGCCATGGCGTATTCCACGTTCCGGAAAGTGGCTCTGGCTTCTTGCTTAGTGTTATGCGTATCGCTGCTCCTGCCGAAGTTTCTCCGTTCGCGGGGTTGGAGGCAGCCGGAGCCCTCCACGGCCGCCCCGTCCACTGCCACGCTCGAGGGTAAGAGGCAGCTTCCAGGGGCTCCCGAGCGGCTCCTCTCCATCTTTTCCCTAAGGAGTTGCGGAAGCTGCAACAGAAGACGGTCCCTCTCCATTCCGCCTTATGCTGCGGAGGTTAGGCGTTCAGGAAGGAGAAAGACGACAATGGATTCCTCTTTATATTATAATAATAATAATAATAACAATAATAATAATAATAATAATAATAATCTATTTTAAGAAGATAATCATATATTTTAAGAAGATACTTGGTTGATACCTAGGACGCTGGCAGCAACCTGTATCAACCATTAGCACCAGTCAGTGGTATTTATGATATATTTTTAAATGTTCAGTTGACTGAATTTCATGTTTAATGAATAAAATAACAACAACAACAATAATAATAATAATAATACAGATTTGCCTATCCTAAGTCCTTGCTAAGGACTCGATAGGTAGACAAAAATGCCAAATCCAGTCTGAACATCTGGCTGACCGATGTATAATAATTAAAATAATAATAATGAAAATGTTTTCATATTGAACCGTATCTTTGATAAATGCTGAGAAAGGGTGAGGAATAGCAGATGTGGTTGTATATCTAGGCACAACCGTCCCTCCCTATAAGCCCTTTTGCAAAGCCATATATATATATAACACACACACACATACACATACACAAGCACTGATAGTTTGGAGAAATGAAACATCTGCAAGAAAACAAGTGAGCTAAGAGAGCACCAAGGACCCCTCATGTGAACCCTGAGCTACAAATATTTTCGTTTATATGTACCTCAGCTACTCTTATCACACCCCTTTTCCAAATCTTCAGATTGGCTTTTAATTCCTGGAACTGGGAATCAGATTGCCTGGGAAACCTGGAAGTTGCAGCCACAACATATCCTGTTGGGTTGGAGGTAGAGGGCTGCTGTTGCCTCTCCTAACTTTGCAGCAGTATTTTGGAAGATGTGTTGTCTTTGGGGGCATCAAGCTCAAATGTTATTGTGGGTAGTACATTTGAAAGCTGCTGCTGTTAATTTGTGGATTCTTGTCAAAACAGAGTAAGGAATGAACAAAGCATGATTCTCACAGGTAATATTTTAGTTTTACTCATTTTCACAAAGCTATTAAAGTCTGCCAGTTATTTTTACCAAAGGTGCCTATGAGTTTCTAGGCCAGTATAAAGATGAGGAGTGAAAAATTCACCTTTTCACTGGCTGTCTCATCGTTTGAAGCAGTGTTGCTCTAATTAGTACAGTTGCGTTTTAGTCAAATCTATTGGTAAATAAAATTACCAGTTTGATCTGTGAATTGCTGCAGGTCTTTGGGCTAGAGTAATAACATTTTAGTTATTACTCTAAGACCAGCAGCAATTCAACTTTTTCCAGCATCCTTTGTTCCTGTTCTACATGCAAAATCTTATGTAAACAACATTATAGGTAGTGTGAACAAAGTAGTTAATGCTAATATACTAATTCCATACAGTTGCATTTACAGTATTTTATCTCAGTGTTTGTGATCCTAAAATGGTATTAAAATAGCAATAAATTCAATATATATTTTAAGAAAAATTGCATTTGTTTTATTTTCTTTGAATTATTTCATTCATTCATAAGCACTTGTTTTATCTTTCATTGTATTCATTTCCTAGCTTTTTGTAATGATCAGTTATTTTCATACATTTTATGTTCTCATGTCCATTATTATTTGCTGATAATACATATTTTGGATGTTTTATATTAAATATAAATAAATATCATTCAAATGACCCACAATGTGTTTTCCTACTTATTGTTTTCCCCAACCCTCAAGTCTTTCTACTTGACATGCATCACTGCCATTATTCTAAAGTGTGTTCACTATTGCTGCCCAAATCATTTAAAATGTACACGTGCAGGGAAAATCATTATTTGTATTTTAATACAGCTTATCTGCACCCTTTGAATGTCAGATGTCACCACCATAATCATTACTTCCTCATGTCATCTTTTAGAGTCACACTTTTACTACCAAAATGGAAGCAGTAAATATTTTTCATTGCAACAGAAATTCAATAATGTTTCTGCTTCAATTGCATTTGCATAAAACATTATTTAAACAAGTTCATCCTTACATTTTATTTTTTTTTAAATTTAATTTGGAAGCTTTTAACAATGAATATATGTTCCTTGTTCTATGTTTGAATGGCACCAATTTTGATGTGAGATTTCTTGTAATGCTTTTTCAAAACTAAAGAACTTCAAGGTCTGAATATTTGAATAGGCGGATGGTTATAAAATGTATATGCATTCTCCTTAAATTGATTTTAGTTATTACAGTATCAGTTATTTTAACTACTGATAATAAAGTATGGCTCAAAATATAAAGATTAAAAAAGAGAGCCACAATCAGAACATTGGAAGAAAACTCAATTCAATCAATGACTTGCTGAAGATGTAGTTGTTTATGCTTTGAATATGTCAGTGTTCAGTAGAATTATAGTTTTGTAAGTGAGGAAACCTATTTGTTTGGCTGGAATTTCCCATCAAATGCACTGCATTAATGATAATGTGCAACAAGATCATTGGAGATTAATTACTACTGGTAACTTTCTCCAGAATTCTTAACTAACAGTGCTTACCAATCTTTCATTGATTTTATGCAGTATTTACAAGATGTTTTTTTAAAAGGACATTCTTTTACATATTTGGAAATATCTTTAAACAGCATTCCAACAGCAGTAACTCTGAGAGAGACCTAGTAAACAACACTTAAATATGAGCCAGCGATGTGCTGCAGCTATCAAAAAAACCAATCCATTCCTAGGCTGCATCAACAGTGGGATAGTATCAATGTATAGTATAACATGAAGTGTTAATACCACTTTATAATGCTTTAGTAAGACTACACTTGGAATATTGCATCCAGTTTTGGTCACCACGATACAAGATGTTCAGACTCTAGAAAGGGTGCAGAGAAGAGCCAACAAATATGATCAAGAATCTAGAGGCTAAAACATGATGAATGGTTGCAGGAACCGGGTATGTCTAGTCTAACAAACAGAAGGACTAGCAGTGATGTGAGTATTCCAATATTTATGGGGCTGTCACAGTGAAGGGGAGGGCTGTCAACCTATTCTCCAAACCACCAGAGGGTAAAACAAGAAACGGATGGAAACTTACCAAGCAGTGATACAACCTAGAACTAAGGAGAAATTTCCTGACAACAATTAATCAGTGGAACGGCCTGCCTCCAGAAGTTGTACTGTAGATGCTCCATTACTAGAAGTTCTTAAGAAGAGCTTTGACAGCCATTTGTCTGGAATGATAGGGTCTCCTGGTTGAGCAAGGAGTTGGGTTAGACGATCTCTAAGGTCCCTTCCAACTTTTGATATTCTGTTAATATGGAAAACTGATAAACCTGTCTTGTCTCAATAGCTTTTATTTCTCTAATAGAAATCATAATGAAAAACATGATTGATTGGGGGGAGGGGGAATTTATGGACAAAAATCACTTCAACTATGTGATGACCTGACTGCAGTTTTATCATTTAATGCCTGATTTGTTCTAAATAGCTATAAATTTGAAGGATAAGTGCCAAATTAAACTAAGGACTCCTATGTATCTATAGTAGCCAATATCAAATGTTTCAGAGCACATTCTGGAATGCATACTGATTTCAACATAAACTGGAAAGAATTTGGTGTAGTGGTTCAGACTCCAGGCTAGAAACGAGACCACGAGTTCTATTTTTCCCTTAGCCACAAATTCAGCTGGCCATACTCTCTCAGCCCTAGGAAGAAGGTAATAGCAAACTGCTTCTGAAATCTTGCAAACAAAACTACTGACACAAAAACAAACAAAAATGTTGAAATGGTCCAACCTTGCAAGCCTTGAAAACATCGATGGTCATTGACAAGCTATTCTCAAGTTTCTCCAGTGTCACTTAAAGGTTGATAAAAAGTTTTGTAACCTGGGAAACCTGAACATTTCCTAAAATGCAGTTTCCCACAGGCCACATGATCGCATTTGAGTACTTGGAAACCAGCATGCATTTATGGTGGTTTGCAGCATGCCATTGGCACATGATTGACTTAGCTTTTGTTGGGGGGGGGGGGATTTCTGATGTTTATTTCTGGTTTCTGACAAAAAACAGCTATTGAAGAAAACAGGTTTGTTCACTTTATGGACACCACAAAAAAGGTCATAAAATTGATCATGGTCATGGAGTGACTTGCTTAACCATCATGACTTACGACCATAAATTCTGAGCTCAATTACAGTCATAAGTCAAGGGCTATCTGTAAATTGCAAAACTAACTGATTTGATTGGTTTGGTAATTGTTGATTTGAGAGCTTTCTTCTTCATGAATAAGGGGAAGAAGCAAAAATACTTCTACACCTGTGGGTGCTCATGTAGCTTTTCTTTGGTTATAAATGTTAGTTCAATACAATTTTTTCTACCAACTTTTCAACTTTAACTGTTTGGCTAGCTAAGCAGTATTTCATGTAAATTGTGAACATTTTGTTTTAAACAAACTATTGGTATCATAGCTGATTACTGCAATTTTAAACATTCCTAGATATATTAAACTATCCACTGTCAGTTCAAAATATATGCTACCAATTCATGGAGACATTATCATTTGGAAAGACTATTTTGAGAGCTTTATTCAATGGCTCCATTTAGCTTACAGAATGTAACCAGACATATTATTTGTATTTCATCTATTGGTTAGGTTCTAAATAAAAACAGTGTCCTATTATAGATGGATCAACAGGACTATTTGCTTAATTAATAGCACTTAACAATAGCATTTAGACTTATATACCTCTTCATGGTGCTTACAGCCCTAAGCGTTTTCTAGGTCCTCATTTTACTGACCTCAGAAGGATGGAAGGCTGAGTCAACCTTGAGTCTGGTGAGGATCAAACTCCTGGCAGTGAGCAGAGTCACCCTGCAATACTGCATTCTTATCACTGCTTAGCTAATAAACTGCTAAGTTTATTTTCTTTATGATTTTATTTTTTTTTCAGGGAAAAGCAGTAGCTACTTTCCTCCAACAGCACATCCCCAGATGTCTCCAGAAGTCAGGCCGCCTGCTTCCCAGTTTCCAAGATCTCACCTTGCTGAGGCTATTGCCAAAGCCAAGGGTGGAGGTGGCGGAGGAGGTGGAGGCAGTGGTACTGGGAGAGGTCTTGTGGGACAGGTCATCCCAATATATGGATTTGGGATCCTATTATACATCCTATACATTCTGTTTAAGGTAAGATATTTATCTTCTCCCTTAAAATTATTCTTGTGTCAAGAAAATATGTTGCAAATTGTGGATCCTGAGGTCACTTTATAGGAATCTTTATGGTAAAGACAATATTTATTTCTACCCAGTAGAAAATTATAGAAGAATTGTAGAAGAAATGGCTGAGCAACCGAAAGATACATTCCACCAATTGCTTTTGCTTCAGTCATTGTGGGACCTAATTGGTACTATTTAAGAGCAGTTAAGTTGGACCATAAGAAAGGATGAGCGCCAAAGAATTGAGGCCTTTGAACTATAGTACTGGAGAAGACTCCTACAAGTCCCTTGGACTGCAAGGAGATCAAACCCATCACTCCTAGAGGAGATCAACCCTGACTGTTCTTTAGAAGGCCAGATCCTGAAGATGAAACTCAAATACTCTGCCCACCTAATGAGAAGGAAGGACTCATTGGAGAAAATCCTAATGCTGGGAAAGATTGAGAGCAAAAGAAGAATGGGACGACAGAGAATGAGGTGGCTGGATGGAGTCACCGAAGCAGTAGGTGTGACCTTAAATGGACTCAAGAGGATGGTAGAGAACAGAAAGGCCTGGAGGAACATTGTCCATGGGGTCACGAGGGGTCGGACATGACTTCGCAACCAACAACAACAAAAGAGCAGTTAAAGAGCTAGCAAAAGGCCACATGACATTCTGATTCAGAGCTCAGACTTTGAGTTGCAGATATTCTCTTCCATGTAAGGGAAAATAAATAAGTAAGGATTTAAAGTTGAAACTGATGCTATCCTTAGATATGTTGCAAAGATTAGGGACAAATATCACATAAAAATCCAGGTATTTTTTCCCTTTTCTCTTATTCTTTACATATAGCATTTTGATAAATAGAACTTTGGTGGCTTCTTTCAAGTTTTGCCAATGTCTGTCCATTTTTTTTATAGAGTTTGAAACTGTTTATTTTAAGTATGGCATGACTGTTGCCTAATCAAACAAAGACAATCCTACAATGGAAATATCTCTTGATTCCTTTGGCAACCAAGTTTTGGGAGTGTGATTTTAAACTAGGATCAAACTGTGATTTTTCAAGGTGAATTTATTTGTTAATTTGTAAGTTTAAGCCAGAGATTCTTCAGTATGGTCATTTTATAGCTGGAAGATTTTTTTAATTACTTTTCTTGGTATATGAAAGGGGATGGAAATGGAGTTAGTAAACCCAAGACTTACAATATCAGTAATTAATTGATCTAATTAAAATTATGGTTTCCAATTATGGTTGAACTGGCCTTTTTCTCATTCTTGAGCCTTTTTAAAGATACTGTTCTCATTATTTCTACATTAGTAACTTTTCTTCCAATTAATAGCTTTCTTCTAAGGGGATGGTCTCAACAGCTGAGCATAAATGTCCTCCTTCAACACCTGGAAATAAAAACCGGAAGATCAGTAAGTACTATTTCAAGTTTGAGATAGAATTTGTTTATGTATGTAACTTAAAGGACTACCTAACTCCATAAGACGCTGGGAGGCTTACTAAGCTAAAAGTCAATACAACAGGAAGGAAGTAAAAAAAATCTATGTGCATCCAAAAAAATTCTACAGGGACTTAACACCTTGGCTTGGGGAAATAACCAGGTTTTCAGAGTCTTCTTCAACATTATCGGGGTTGGAGCTATAGAATGTCTAAGGGATGTCTGGGGGATGCTGTACTAGAGGGTAGGTGTTGTGGCAGAGAAGGCACACTGACAGGGTCCCACTAGGTGACACTGATTAATCATAGGGATCCAGAGTATACCCACTGCAATTTTATTTATTTTAATTTTATTTATTTTTTTATTTGTTATACAGTCACCTATCTAACAAGAAATGATTGTGGCTGGTGTACAATAGATAAAGAACAGTACAGATATAAAGCAAAGTATTAAAAATATAAATAACATTTTTAAAAGGAGATTAAAATTAAAATATTTATAGGCAGAGAGAGAGATTGGCTCTCCATTCCATCTCACTAGTGGAGTCATGTAAACATGTCTGGTTTTCACAATGGTGAAATCCAATTTTTTTTACTACCAGTTCTGTGGGTGTGGCTTGGTGGCTGTGGCAGGGGAAGGATACTGCACAATCCCTATGCCCTCCCCACTCCTGGGGGAAGGATATTGCAAAATCTCCATTCCCACCCCACTCTGGGGCCCGCCAGAGGTGGTATTTGCCGGTTCTCCAAACTATCAAATTTTCCGCTACCGGTTCTCCAGAATCTGTCAGAACCTGCTGGATTTTACCCCTGAGGTATGTTCATCCAGAGGTGCCCAGTCAGGATGTAAGAAGTATATAACCTGAAGTTTATATTGCTAATATCCAGTGGTGGGATTCAAATTTACTACCGGTTCTGTGGGCGTGGCTTGGTGGGCATGGCAAGGGAAGGTTACTGCAAAATCCCCATTTCCTCCTGATCAGCTGGGACTCGGGAGGCAGAGAATAGAAGGGGGCGGGGCCAGTCAAAGGTGGTATTTACCAATTCTCCGAACTACTCAAAATTTCCACTACCGGTTCTCCAGAACTGGTCAGAACCTGCTGAATACCACCTCTGCCTAGCAGACTATCTTGCTCTGGAGATGCCAACCACAGTTGCTGGCAAAATGTTAGAAACCTGTTGTTTACACCATGATCCACAGATCTGACTATGGTCAGCGCATACCAAATGTAAAAACTTATACAGTATTTTGGACTAATGTTATGTCACTGAGTCACTGCTGACAAGTCCATGCAGTTTCCTTGACATCATTTGCAGGAATGATTTACCATTGCCTTCTTCCTAGGACTGAGAAAGATTAATTCAGCCAAAACCGCCCAGCTAACAGGTAGACGGGTTCCAAGTTTAAATCAGGACTATCAGCTTCTAGCCAGCACATTTTGATATTGCACCAAACTGCCTCTTGAAACAGATGTTACTGTGTTGAAATCACTGTCATTAAGACATTATGAATCAAGACATTCTGCAACCATGATAAAATTTGACCATCTTTATTTCTAAAGCTACTTTGATGATAATAGGAAATGTCCCATATTCAACAGGCTCAGTGAATTAACACCAAACAATTGGCGATGACACTTACTTTTTACAACAAGCAACAGCTTGTTTACTGGATCATAGGTTATATTGGTCTATGTAACCCAAAGATGCAATTTTACAATAGATTCATTACAGAAGAATATTTATGTGGGATGCAAATAAAACAATTTTATTTACAGAGGTAAGCTTCAAAAAATAAATATTCTTGTGTGTTTGTAGTAGAAGATAATTGCACAGTTCATAACATCAACTGACATCATGAACTAAGCTTTCCTACTTTGCATTATTCAGAACAAGTTGGAAATTGACTTTCAGCAAATCCAGGATATTATCAGGGTGGAGACAAACTTGAACAAGATGTCCCGGGTGGGATTATCAACTCCCATATTTGAGTACTTGATCTTTTCACTCAATTTCATTCTTTTCTTGGATTTCTTTACTTTCACACAGGGAAAAACAGTTACTTAAATTTATTTTAACTTTCTAAAAAAAGGGGAAAAAAATGAAGATTCTGAATTTGGAGGACCCTCCAAGCTGGAGAGGATAGCTCCTCCAAATTCAGAATTTCAAATTTAGTCAAATTATTGGGCAAATCAATTCTTGATTATAGCAGAAAGTTTAAAACTATATTTGGAGATTCTCAGTCATCCAGGTCACAGACTTTGTTTTCCCTTGAAGACATTTCACTTTTCATCCAAGACGCTTCTTCAGTTCTGCAGTTTCCTCATCTCATTCAAGCAGCTTCTTCAATTCTCAGTCAGAGCTGAAGAAGGTTCTTGGATGAGAAGCAAAGAAAAACAGTCCTTGTTGTCTTTGGAAAAGGCATCTTTAAGGGACCCGGTGTCTCAGTGGCTAAGATGCTGAGCTTGTCGATCTAAAGATCAGCAGTTCAGCAGTTCAAATCCCTAGTGCCACATAATGGGGTGAGCTCCCGTTACTTGTCCCGGCTTCTGCCAACCTAGCAGTTCGAAAGCATATAAAAAAATGCAAGTAGAAAAATAGGGACCACCTTTGGTGGGAAGGTAATTGCGTTTCATGCGCCTTTGGCATTTGGCATTTAGTCATGCCGGCCACATGACCACTTTGGACAGTGCTGGCTCTTCGGCTTTGAAACGGAGATGAGCACCATCCCCTAGAGTCGGAAACGACTAGCACATATGTGCAAGGGGAACCTTTACCTTTAAATCTTCTATCTTAAGGAAAGTGAAGTTCCAGCAACTAATATATATCTTCTTATTATAGCTTTGTAGAGTAGAAGGTATCAAAGAAAATGTCCTTTGATGACTGCCAGCGAGTCAAGCTTGTTAATAAAAAAGACATATTGGAATTTAGACTCAAAAACTACTAAAGGATCTATTTTCTTTATTTTTCTCTCCCACTCTGGCTTCCAAGTGAAGCAGTTGAAGGGGAGAAATAAATGTTAATATGATTCCTTTGATATCAGTGAAATAACACTCAGTAAAAATGTGGTACATTGAATTCAATCAGTGCTCCTTGAGACTTTTTCTAGCTTTAAATAATCTATACTTTGAATGATTTAAAGAGTGCTTATTCCAAGTGTTTCCAGATAAAATGTGCTGTTCCTTAGCAAAGATGAACACGTTACCTCAGCTGTTAGTCTTTTATCAGCAGAAGTAACAGAGTCTGAAAAAAGAGATTTATGTCTTGTCTTTTTTTTTAATGGTTATCAAATTCCAATATAATTAGGAATATATGGTAAATTGCAATATAATATAATGAAAAAAACATTAAAAAATAAAACAAATTAATTAATGGTGACAAATTTTACAGTTGATAGACACAAGGCCTATCTGAATGAAAACTTCATTGCTTATTATTAGGAACTAAAGACAGAATAAGGAAATCCAAAAGCTGATGTTAGCCATACAGAGTTCTTCTGTTGGTTTTCAATATATGCAGAGTAAAAAGGACATATCTCAAAGATTTTAAAATCCAGGCATACATAGATAGTAAAGTGCAGTTCATCATACAGCTCAATCCCCACTTGTATAGGGCTTTAAATATCACATTAGCACCTTGAGAAGTGGATCAGTAGTATTTGAAGCTGTTATGTTATGAATATTACATGTCCATTATAAGGTGACTTTATTATTTGTACCACATTTATTATTGGTTTCATAAAGGCCTAGCAAAAGGTCAACAGAGAAACTGCCAGTATTTAAAAACATCAAAAAGATTTGGTCTCATATTGTTCTAGAGCAGCAGAGTATTTGAAGGACTACTTCTCCAATATATACTTACTGTCAATTGAACGCAGTTTCAAGATACTTAAAAGAGTTAGCTGAGTGGTTTTCATAAATAAGTCTTTTTCTGCGGTGTTTCCCATCACAGTGGGATTTCCCTTTGTAAGTTATTCTTTAACATAACACTTGTCTGCATTATTATTAATCTCTCACTGTTCCTATCACTCATCTCCTCCCACATATGACTGTATG
>JANHFM010006749.1:0-11182 GCA_032468115.1 Grayia smithii
TCTGAACTTGATTAAGTTTGTTTTGGACTTCTCTGCCAATTTTGACTTGGCAGGCACAGCATCGTTATCAACAATTCGTTTTCAAGTGTGCGTATTTGCCTTCTAGTTTATTTCGTTGGTCAATTATATTTATTTGTTTTCAAACCCTGGCTTGGCTTCATTTCTGGGGGGAGCGCAGATAGAACGCAAAACTATAGCAGAACAGCAGTAAAATGTACATAAAATGAAAACAAAACAAAGGAAAAGAGCTGACTCAAATAGCAGTAACTGCAAGAGAGATCTTGAAGTACTAATGGTCAATCACTTAAATAGAAACCAATAGTGTGAGGCAGCTGCCAAAAAAGCCAATGCAATACTAGGCTGCATTAACAGAGGGATAGAATCAATATCATATGAAGTATTACCATAGTATCAGTTTATAATAAGACCAAACTTGGAATATTGCATCCAGTTTTGGTCTCCACAATATAAAAAAGATGTTGAGACTTAGAAAGAATGCAGAGAAGAGCAACAAAAATGATCAGGGGCTGAAGGCTAAAACGTATGAAGAATAGTTGCAGGAACTGGGTATGTAGTCTAAGTAAAAGAAGGACTAGGGGGGTGACATGATAATAGTGTTTCAATATTTGAGGGGCTGCCACAAAGAAGGCGGGTGAACCTCTTTTCCAAAGCACCAAGGCAATACAAGAAACAATGGATAGAAATTGATCAAGGAGAGAACCAACCTAGAACTAAAGAAAAATTTCCTGATAATGAGAACAATAAACTAATGGAATGGCTTTCCTTCAGAAGTTGTGGTTGCTCCATCACTGGAGATTTTTAAGAAGAGATTGGACAGCCATTTGTCCAGACTTGTATAGGGTCTCCTGTTTGTGCGAGGGAGGTGGGTGGGTTGGACTAGAAGAAGTTCCTTCCAACTCTGTTATTCTATTTTTTTAGCTAATTAAATAGCTTAAATTTTTAAGCTAATTAAAAATTGAAAATTGGCTTTAGAGGGAGCTCTTAACAATAGATGCTATTTTGACACCATTGTTCCAGGCTCTTTAAAGCTATAGTAAATATGAGCTTCATCACTGGTGCTGGAAACAGATTATGATTTTGACCTTGATTTGATAGCCTTACTTTTTTGCTTTTCCAAGGTACTTTAGGAGGTGAAGAGGAATATAGAGTGGCTTGAAGTTTCTGGGTTCCTGTATTACCAGGAGTCTTTTCCACAGAGTCAATGATTTTGCTGCTCCTAGAGACCTGTGCATCGGTGTACAAAAAGGCTTTAATTTTATGGCTCTTAGGTTAATGAATGTGGCACTGAAGATGATTTGAATTAGATTGGTCTGGGTCATTTGCAGAACATTGACATAGAAAGGCAATAGAAGCAAAAACCAAACCAAAAAAAAAAGGACATTTTTCTTTCTCCTCATAGCCTAGATAGTACATCCAGTCTCTGCTCCATCCATTTTCTGAATGCTCCAAGTGGAAAAGATTGGGTTTTTAAAATCCCCGTTCTATGGGAACTATCCCATATAGTCTATGGAAGATCAGTTCCAATCTCAACTTGAACTTCTGTTGATGCGGATTTTGCTCGTGGCTTTATTTTCTCTTTCAGCAACACTGAGCTAAAAAGTTGAAACAAACAAATTAAAACAAACAAATGTGGGAACTTTGCTTAAAAAATAATTTAGGTAGAAAAGAATCTATGTTTATGAGTGTAGCAGTTTTGTCATGGCTATGCTCCCTTTACAGCATTTTCTATCCAATACCAAGTATAAATTTTCTGTCAAATATACGTCAGAATTTATGTACATTGTCAAGTCACAAATGCATACAGTATGTTTGTAATTTTGTCATAGATCCTGATTTAGGACATGTCCAACTTTCACACTTACATAGTTGTCCTTGGGAAATCAACATAGATGAATAAGATCAATGCTAAAAGGGATTGAAATCAGCCCTTTAAACCCTTAAATTGTTTTGATATTCTCTGATAAGAGTCACACACAATAGAATACACCCTGCAATCAGTGGTATGTGTTTGCATGCTTAGTTTGCCCCAATTGGTGTCCAGATAGGTTGCTTAAAACCCACTCTAAGCTTTAAACTATTCAATATTGCTGAGAACATGTTTAACTGCATTTATGCAAATAAGAAAATCAAATCATTTTCCCCTCTTCACTGAGTTTCAAGGATATTACGACATGAAGTTCTATAAGGGTATTATTGCTGCCTCTGAACTGATAATTCTTTATTGCTTTTGGCATGTAAATTTGTACTGTCACAATTTCTGGGTAAATTGTGGTCCATCATAACAAACCAAAATTACTTGGGATCTAATGCAGTCAACTCTTCCCTATGTGTCTCATATCCAGAGCAGTGATAAACTAGATCAGGTATATGTAACATTAAGCCCTTTATACATGCCTAGAGTCAGCGAGAGTTGGGTAGCATACAAGTTTAATAAATAATACTATCAGTCATTATTGTCATGATTCTCCAGAGCCTTATAAAGTATAGAGTATGGCAAGCAGCTGTGAGAGGTTGGGGCTAAATGATTTTAAATGTACCTTCCTATTAATTTGATTTTTTAGCAATTTTGCCTGCTCAAATACCTTGAACTGCAGCAGGTGAAATCTTATGACTTTCTAAACAACCAATTAGCCAGCAGCATTTTAAGTAATTTGAGTATCTCATTATTGTCTTTCCAATTAAATTTAAAAACTGGGATGTTACTGAGTCCCTTGAAGGCTGTCTGGTGAGCTGTATTTGATTTGATGATAAGAAGTTGGACAGATCTGACTTGTACTGTTCAAAGGTCTTGCAGACTCTCTAAAGCTATGTCTACTTTTTAAGCAAGGTTTCTTTTATCTTCTTTTGTCTGTCAGGCAGAAAAAGAATTTTGAGCCATCCAGTGTTCCCACTTGGTTTTGTTTTCTCTTCCTCAGGCAGGGGAATAACTAGACATTCTTTCTTTTTAAGAGAAAAAAATCCAAATGTGGCAGCATAATACAAAGACTCCATCTGCATTCAGAAGTCTTCTTTGTAAGGAACACTGAGTTAGGTAACTCAGAGCAGTATTTGCTACCAAACATCATTAGATGTACATGAATCAGCTAAGATAGAAGGTAAGATAGAAATTTGAAGGTGAGACTTGATTCACACTAATCTGAAATTCAATTCTGTAAAAGATCCATCCATTGAGCTATAACGGAGAAAGTTTAAAATGCCTGCTGCTGCTTTAATTTTGGGGCAAAATGAGTTTAAAATTGAAGAAAAAGTACACCCCACAAAGGAAGTCTCAGCCCAGACATTCTTCCACCATAATCAAAAGAAAAGGTTCAAAATCATAAATTAGAATTAGGAAAGAAAGCACAGGAGAATTCTGTGTTCTGTTTCACCCAAATCTTTCTGTATACCGGGTACTAGTTCAAATGATATCAATAATTGTTTAGGAAGTAGTCGGGATCTTCAATCTTCCTGCATAATTTTTTTGTTTTTTCAAAACAATTTCCAGAAAAAATGCATTACTTGCAGTATAAAGTTACATACCTTGCAGTATATATATTTTTCTAATTCTCCAGCTAGTAAGCATAGTCTTCAGCTTCTAATTTTTAACATGTTTTCCACTTGTTCCATATCTACTTTTCTTAATTGTTATGCTTGGTGAAGTTCTAGTTCTAAAACAGTGGATGTGATGTTCTAATATATTGATCTCAAGTGAATTAGTGGTAGATATCACACTGCTTAAGACATCTGGGGGCAAATCAGCCCAAGCACATCCTAAAACAGGGGTGTCAAACATTGGCAACTTTAAGACTTGTGGTCTTCAACTCGTACTATTCCCTGGCAAGTATGGCTGACTGTGGAATTCGGGGAATTGAACTCCACAGGTCTTAAATTTGCCAAAGTTGGACACCCCTATCCTAAAGCAAGGATAGCCCACCTGTCCTTTCCTAAGTAAATGCCTCATTGTTGGTTGGATCTGTATCCTTTCAGCCTGAAACAGCCTGAGGACAGCTTAAGGTGCTATAGTCTAGACATGGTATTTTCTCTAACATTCCATTTCCAGATTCCACCTGAAGGCAACATAAAGCACATTGATTTCCTCAGAGAAGCATTATGAAATGCCCTACTTTTTGCTGACAGTCTTGAGTTCTAACTGATTCTGCTGGTTTTCTGTGTGCACATCACCTTCACTATGATTCCTGAATTTTTCATCTGCTTCACAGTCTTCTTTTGATTGCAATGGAAACTAGGGATTCTGGATTTTACAGCCAGTTTATGTTTGTTTTTTTGTTTTTTCTTAAATAAGTTAATCAACTTTACTCTGTAAAGCCTTGACATTGATCAGCCAGTGTCTGGTTTAATATATAGAATTAATAGAGTAGTTTAAAGGAATTGCCTTTGTCTTTTTGTGAACTGTAGTGCTGGGAATTCCCTTATTCACAACCACTGTTGCCAGGAACCTGGGCCCTTGCTTCTTTTTCTCACACTTCAGTATTGTGCTCCCATGATCATTTCCATAACTAAACATCATTTTTTCCAGAAAAGTTTATTTTTATAGACAAACATACAATACATAATCCATCAGTGCATCATCTGCATGCATCTTTTGTGTCTTCTCCCTTCTCCCCAATTATTTCTCATATCTTAATATTTATCATTTCATTTGTTATAACATTTCTCCCCTCTTTCTTTATAATATTACTCTATACATATCTCTTCTCCAACCAATCATAAATTTGCCTCCATATCTGAAAATATTCATATTCCTCTCTTTCTTTAAATATCAAGGTCAATCTATTCATTTCTGTGCGATCGTAATTATTTCTTCATAGGGATTTTCTCTGCTTTCCGTCTTTGTGCAAATACTATCCTCACTGCTGTTATCACATGTGCAATCAAATATATATTTTTCTTACTAAATTTCTCTGGTAAGATACCCAATAGGAACAGTTCAGGTTTTAAATCTATATGTTGGTGTATCATTTCTCCTAACCATGTTTCAATTTATATCCAATAGTTTCTTGCTTCTGGGAACTAAACAACATTTTCAAACTCCAGCTCTTCAACAATACTTCTCTGGAGGCTTTATCTCAGCTAATAAAATCCTGAGAACTAATAGATGACCACCAAGCAAGGGACCAAAAACAATGTGCAAAACCAAAAGAATCTTGGACTCTGAAGACCATCATTGAATCGCTGGAATTAGCATTTGATTTGATTCATCAAATGTATGCAACTTGAAAGGAGAATTCAATAAGTTGCCTATGATCAAACTGCTCTTTTAGCAGTTGTTTCACAAAGCTCTTAGCATGTTTTGAAGGTCTGTTCAGAGCAGCTCATTTTAACCTATTCAATATATCACACTAATTCTGAAAAGTTCATGCCTTTCTCCTTCATAAGCAAAAGCAGAATCAGAAAAGAAAACTATCTTCTTCAATCTCATCTGATGAACATTCTACAGTATTTTCTTGTTAGGTGCAACGTCGTGTCTGACCCATCGTGACCCCATGGGCAACTTTCCTCTACCATCCCTCAGAGACCATTTAAGCTCACGCCAACTGTTTCAGTGACTCCATCCAGCCACCTCGTTCTCTGCCGTCCCCTTCTTCTTTTGCCCTCAGTCGTTCTACAGTATAGACTGGTCAGTTACGCAGACCTGAATTAAATCGCAAAGAGTCTGTTTATTTGCAGAAAGTTTTCTTACATGGTCCAGCTAGAATTAAAACATCACAGTGACTCATTTAAAACTCCCGGGCTATTCTACTAGTAACTGATTGCTAAACTATTACTTCTATGACAGGGACATTTAATGCTTAATTATCTTCATCTTGTTATCATTTGTTATTTTAAAGTTTTATTATTTATACACTTTTACTTAATTGAAGGGGCTTATTAGGTACTCCTATATACCTCCAAGAAATATGTTTTTCCTATAAAATACTACTCAGTGAGAGATAAAATGAGTTTACTGATTCTGCCCAAATGAATCAATAGAGCAGAAGAGTGAAAAGTTACAATTCTGGCAACTGTGTATAGGAAACTTCATATTTTTATGTGGTTGAATGGAGATGGATTAAATTTATTGAAGTATTTGTTATTAATTAATTAACAGGGCCACCCCATTGAAATTATCTCTGGGCAGGCTAAGCTATTTTTACATCAGTAAAAAGATCTAAGTTAAGCTTTCCCATGATAAATAAAAATAACTGAAATACACAGTCCTGATTGAAAGCACAATGTGAAATAACACTACATATGAAAATGTTGTCTTATTCATCAGAATGGTATTTCTGGTTTTAAAATATACAAAGTGTTGCAGCATATTAATTTCATAGGTGTATATATACCTATAGACTCCTGACATATACATAGATTTCATCTATCTATCTATCTATCTATCTATCTATCTATCTATCTATCTATCTATCTATCTATCTATCTATCTATCATCTATTTATCCAGTGGTGGGATTCAATTTTTTTTACTACTGGTTCTGTGGGCATGGCTTGGCGGGTATGGCTTGTTGGGTGTGGCTTGTTGGGGTCATGTGACTGAGTGTGGCCAATTCGATGTCACTCAAAGCAAAGTGTAATGCTGTAAAATGCTGTAAGTGACATCGAGGTGGCCACACCCACTCAGTCACATGACCTAAACTGCAGAGACAGGGTGATTTCCTACGTACCTCCCCCCCTTGCAGGCTTACTTACCCAGGCAGGCGATCAGGGCTGCTCAGTTGGGCCGCATGCACCACATGGGAAGGAAGACAAGCTGCAGAGACTGTGTGGTCAATGCAAATGAGGAGCCACACAGTGTGCTATGCCAGGGAGGCAAGATGAGGAGTGACTGGGCAGGGTGGAGCGAGTGGGAGGGTGGGGCAAGTGGGACGGCAGGGGCGGGGCCAGCCAGAGGTGGTATTTACCTGTTCTCTGAACTAATCAAAAATTCTGACTGAATACCATCTCTGTATCTATCCCTATCTCCCTGTAAAATATAACTAATCTCAAAAAATAAACTGCAAAAACAGATATGGTACTGGAGAACTTTTCATTGTCTGAGCTAAGAGTAGAAACTTTATGTCCTTGCAGGTATTAGCAAACTACAGCTCCCAACATTTTTCAAATAACCCAGTGTTGAAATCCAAATTTTTTTACTACCAGTTATGTGGGCGTGGCTTGGTGGGCATGGTATAGCTTGGGGTGTGTGTGGCAGGGGAAGGATACTGCAAAATCTCCATTCCCACACAACTCCAAGGATAAGATACTGCCAAATTCCCATTCCCTCTTCACTCCTGGGGGAAGGATATTGCAAAATCTCCATTCCCACCCCACTCCAGGGATAGGATACTGCCAAATTCCCATTCCCTTTTCACTCCTGGGTGGAAAGAAAGATTCCAGTGGTGATATATCACCACCGGAAGCCCTGATATTGCAAAATCTCCATTCCCACCCCACTCTGGGGCCAGTCAGAGGTGGTATTTGCCAGTTTTCTGAACTACTCAAAATTTCTGCTACCGGTTCTCTGACTGCTCAAACATTCTGCTACCGGTTCTCCAGAACCTGTCAGAACCTGCTGGATTTCACCCCTGAAATAACCTCACAGCAGGTTCTTGAGAATTGTAGTTCAGAAATGGGCCACAAGTTTCCATTTTCAGAAACAATGGGAGCCTGGAAATTGTATGGTGTATAGCACTTCATGAAGTATTTCCTAATGATATGAAATGTTCTGGGGAGAAGGTTCCTAGCACTTATCAAATTTTGGCAAGCAACTATAGTTCACCTTTCCTTAATTAACAGTTTTTGTTTTCTCTCTTTTTGGGAGGACAAACAAGACCAAAAAAATAACAAAGCTGTTTAGAAACAGAAGACATCTGTCAAAGGCAAGGCATCTATGTAAATAAAATGTCATAGGCATCTATGTCATTAAAAATGCTACTTATTATAAATTATCACTAGAACAGTTAGTCTCAAGGTAATATAGACAATGGTTTTTAAGCACGTGAGCATTATAATTAATGTATCTTGGGTTCAGGGACCATCCTTCTATTTCATGGAGTATGAAATTCTATGAAAGTCCTCTATTAAATAAAACCTTTTTGGCATGTAAAAGTAATTGTGTGATATATCACCATCCAGGTATTATGACAAATTGGGGAAACTAGTGGCCAAGTTTGTTTGTTTGTTTGTTTTCCTGAGCTGCCTTAGCCAACTAACCTGGCATAAAACTGTTTCCAGACTTTGGCTTATACCTTTGAAGCAAGTAGATCCCACATATTTCCACTAAAAGGTAAAACTGATGTTTCTTTAACCAGTTTCCCTAAGGCTGCAGCTCTTGAACCCATGGAGATGTCACAAAACATGAATACTTAGAACCCAGCAATCAATGTTTCATTGTTTAGAATGGCAGGGCCATTAAGCTGTAAATATGTCATTAAAGGCAGATAAATATATAAAAAAAAAAGCTTTGCTAATTTGTAAATTCTCTCTATCGCTAATTTGTAGTCTCTTTGTCTCTCTTTCTCTCTACCTATGTATCTCTATCTATCTCAATTAATTCTTATAATGCAGAGAACATTGCCGTGCTCCTTTTTTCTAGAGATAATCAGATCCTGTGTGCATTTAAATTAAGTACAAAGTATAGTAAAGCTGTAAAGATAAAGCCTTATGATTCAGGAAGAAATAAAAGATTACTGTTTAAGTAAATTAAATTGCAAGATCCAGTTTTGCAGATATAGAGCATGTCATGCTGCTCTTTATGTAGTCAAGAAAGGAATATCTCATGTAAATGTAAATGGGTTATGTTAATATTCATTCGCTCGCAAATGAGTAATTCAAGATGGGAAGTTGAATTTTAATTCTAGGTCCCGGGCTTGATGAAACAAACTTTGAATTTAGTTAATTTCAGAAGCAGCCTATTTTTTATAGCATATGCATTGAAGCACTTTTTAACAAAGCACACCTAGAAATATGGAGGGGAGGAGAGAGTAAACAAGCACTTCATAATCATATGGATTGATAAAAGAAGTTCAGCAATGGGAGAGAGCCATCCTGCTTGCTCTATTACAAGAATGGTCCATGTCCTCCACCCTAAACTTCTCAAAGCATGACATGAATGATATATTATGTTATGACCCATTATGAGATGTTACATGATTTACATTACCTGCTTGGAAAGAAGGAATTTTCTACTGTTACATAGTATATTTCCTCTATGAAAGTTCATGGCCAGTTTTGTATTATATTGACGTTCTTCCATAAACAGCTCCTTTTATGGAGTTCAAAATTTCTACCAGGAATTAGGCAGTCCACGAACTGTTTTTAAAGGTCATGAATGAAAAACATCATCTTCAACTTACTCTCAACCATTGTGAATCTCTGCCTTATTCTGCTTTCTCTGCTAGCATAAGTCATGCTGAGCAGTCTGTCTGGCGTGCTTTGTTCATCTGTTCATGCCTCCATTCAAGTTGATTGGTGTGCACCAGTGGTGGGTTTCAATTTTTTTTTAGTACCGGTTCTGTGTGTGTGGCTTGCTGGGCGTGGCTTGCTGGGCGTGGCAGGGGAAAGATACTGTAAAATCTCCATTCCCATCCCACTTCAGGGGAAGGTTACTGCAAAATCCCCATTTCCTCCCGATCAGCTGGGACTCGGGAGGCAGAGAATAGATGGGGGTGGGGCCAGTCAGAGGTTCTCCGGTTGCCGGTTCTCTGAACTACTCAAAATTTCCACTACCAGTTCTCCGGAACTGGTCTGAACCTGCTGAAACCCACCTCTGGTATACACTGTGATGAGAACAACCTCTCATTTCAGTTCCCTGATTAAACAATCTGTCCTTTTCTTTCACAGGTTGTCTATCATCAGTGGAGGAGTGGTGAACCTCTGTCTTCCAGAGCCTCCACTCTATCCCATTTCACGGGTGAATTGCTGAAATGGCAAATATCTGATTCTTCTCCACCACCACCTTGCCTTTTTTCACTAGTCCAATGAACCTCAAAAATGCTAGATGTTTTTTGTTTTATTATTATTATTATTATTATTATTGTTTAGTTTATTATAACTGGATGAAGTAGAACTTCAACTAGTTTCCCCTTCTAGCCCAAGTGAGGGGACAAAGTGCAGAAAATAGAACTTAATAACCTCTTGTTTTCTAGGCATCCCTGTCCAAGGCAGGAATCATTATATTATCCCAGATAATCCCAGGTTATCAAATCTTTTCTTGAAAACCACCAGCAGTAGATCACCCACTGCTGTGAAAGGCAAGCTGTTCCATTGGTTAATTGTTCTCACTGCCAAGAAGTTTCTCCTTAGTTCCAGGCTGGGTCTTGTTATGTATTGAATAGTTGTATTAAGCCCTGCTAAAGTGAAACTAACCTTTAGATCAGTGGTGGGTTTCAAAATTTTTTACTACTGGTACTGTGGGTGTGGCTTGGTGGGTGTGGCATGTCTTGGTGGGCATGGCAGGGGAAGGTTACTGCAAAATCCCCATTTCCTCCCCATCAGCTGGGACTCAGGAGGCAGACAATATGGGGGTGGGGCCAGTCAGAGGTGGTATTTACCAGTTCTCCGAAGTACTCAAAATTTCCACTACTGGTTCTCCAGAACTGGTAAGAATCTGCTGAAACCCACCTCTGCTTTAGATGACCCTAACTGCTAACTCCAACTGTTTTGGAGGGGAACTTAGAACATCATATTTGGATGGGCTTTTTCAAAGATTATGATTGGTTAAGACCCTGTGGGCCTAGAATATAAATTACAGGCATTTGCCTGCTGTTCCTCAGGTCCAGTTTTGAGTCAATAAATGCTGTTGTAGCTATGCTGGTCTGCTTCTTTCCTACTGACACCCAATACACAATAGATCTCTCTTTGAAACAATACAAAGATCAATTTTAGGGAGTGGGAGGAAGAAAGGAGTTAATAATTAAAATTTCCATGTAGTGTCATTAGTCAGATGTATAGAAAGGAAAGGGAGTTAGGTTACAGAATGTAATTGGATATGTGTACTTTAACACTTCATTTATTAATAAAAAATGTTAAGGCAAGCCATCTTTGATCCTCTTTCTCGCTGCCTCTTGATGCCAAGAACATTGCTTCTAGTTTGCTTGATAAGACATGTTAAAATTTGTATAATCAAGGATCAGGCCCGATGACAGTAGGATATTAAAAAATAGAATATATCTTTTATTCTTTAAATA
>JANHFM010006749.1:14335-27875 GCA_032468115.1 Grayia smithii
GAGAGACTCCCATGGGGCCATGCAGGGGTAATTTTGGAGGTTGTCTTGAGTCCCAGCTTGGTTAAATCTTGCTGCATGATGCAATCTCCCCATGTGCCATGTGGGGAGTTCTGTTGCTAGATGGGTAGAGGGCTAATCCTAACCCATCACCCTGGAGCTGAAGTGGGGTGGTAGTGGCAGGGAGCTGCTTTGTCTTTAAAACATATTTCTCCTTTTCTCGCTTTTTTAATATTTCCTAAAATATTTCATACTTCTAGGTGTGGGGTGAGTGCTAACTTTCTTCAATGTGTTATTTAGAAAAGAACTTTGTATCTTCCTTGACACCTGAAGTGGTAAAAGAGGAGGAAGGGAGAGGGAGAGCACTTAGGAGGCTTAGGAGAAGGAGAAGATTTAGGAGAAGGAGAAGGCAAAAGAGGAGGAGGAGAAGGCTTAGGAGAAGGAGGAGGAGAAGAAGGTGAAGGAGAAGAAGACTTAGAAAAGTATTACTTCTCTTTCTGATTTTGGGCTACCATAGACTAATCTAGCTTTCCCTTTCCTAGATAAGAGGGGAAAATTATAGGAGACTGTAGGACAGCTTATGGCATAAATCTACTTAGAGCTTTCACAAAGCTTCCAGGTGATTCAAATACTTGAAGCAAGGCACTGCCAATGTTGATTCATCAACATATTCTCTCCACTCACTGTTTGCAAAGAAACAGCTTGATGAATTAACTTTTCACCTCTTACTTGAATCCCATCCAAAACAAAACAGCACGTTTCCTTTGCCCAGCAGCACATAATATTTGTCCTCTTCATGTTGGAAGGATTATAAACGGTCATGAGAAAAGCTGATGCATTTTGCACTAAGCCATAATGGGAGATGAAAGACTTCACAGTGATTAACAGATTTGCAATCATTTATTTGACAAGGGCTTCTCTTTTATTTCACTATATGGCGTCTATGGTTATTTAAGTGGGCTGAGCAAAGGTTCTCATATCTTGTTTATATCCAGGTTGCTTGAATTAGACCAAGAAAGACCAAAAAAAAAAGTTTTATAAGCACCCACAGAGGTTGCTTGCAAAGGTGGAGGTGATTAATCAGTGTTTTGGCAACCTGAAAGCAACAATTAACATTGGGGACAATCTGTATGCTTTCTTCAACAGAAAATGTCTATATTTTGAAACTTTCTGGCAACAAGAACATGAAAAGAACTTGCATAAGACAAATTAATGAATACTGATCTGTATAAATGAATAAAGATAACTTATACAACCCCAGGTTAGGAGATGCTGTTTTGATCTTCATGTGTTCTTTTCTCTACAAAGAAAACAAGTGAATTTCTTGCCCACCTTGGTGACATCTTGTTCTACAACTGCAACACACTGTTGAAAAGCATCTAATGTTTTCACTGGTACAAAATATGATAGTGTATCATCCTAGCTACTTTGTTTCATAGATCAGTTCTTTATCATTGTTTTGAGCTGCCCAGAATTGCATTTCATAAATTGGCTGGCCATCTAAGTCTTTTAAACTAAATAAAGTTAAACGAAGTACAATGATTACATGATGCTTGTTATAAAAGGTCTGTGATGATTGCTACTCGCTTACTGGGGATGATTTGGAAGTTGGCATGGACCTTTAATGCTATATACAGTTTCAAGCTACCCTGATATGGATTTGATAACCTAAGGAATCCCTGGAATGGGACAACTTGCCACAGCCAACTCACTGTGGCCAACTTGCCACAATCAACTCACCATGGTCAACTCGCTTCAGCCAACACGCCACAGGAAAACTCTCTGTGAGACAATTTAACAATTCTATTTAATTATTTAAAATAAATAAAAATAATATTTTAATTTTTGCCATTCACATTTCATTCTGTCCCTCCTTTTGCAGTCTTTCTTTAAGGATTCTATTCCACCATTGTTTTGATATTAGTGTAACTCTTGTCCTGCAGCGAGTTGGCCATAGTGAGGGGGCCATGGTGAGTTGGCTGTGGTGAATTGTCATAGACCCAGTCTCCCAATGGTTAAGAGAGGCAGAGAGGCCCTCTTTCACAACACTTAGGACAAGATCCTTCCAGCATTGCACTGAATCTGTAGAATACATTCCCTCAGGGATTGCATTGGTCTTTTATCGGTTAATTTACATGGTTTGTGGTTCTGTGTGAATCTCTGATTATTGTTGATGAGAAGAGGGAAAAGTGAAGCAGAGATACACACAAATAATTCTACTTTCCCTTTTCACCAAAAGTGACTGTTTGAATGATCTCATAGGAACTCATGCAGAAATTAGGTTAAGATAAAACAAATCTCTTTCAAGTAAAGCAAAATAAGAACTAAAACCTAGGCAGGTTTCTGAAGGAGCAAGTAGTAAATCATGCAGAGATGCTGTGAACAGACTCTTGTACTGTATAGATGGGTGGTTCAAACTTAATGGCCATTTTAGAATGTTCTTAATTTTTTATGAGTTACACATTACTACTTTCAGATTTTCATCCTATAAATAGATGCTTATGCACAATTAAACCAAGGCAGCAGAACAAAGCAAGCTGCCATGCAAAAATGGAAAGATATGTGAAGGTAATCATTTGAAGAAATGTGGTATAGAAGAGTATGATGTTCCCAAAAGCACCCTTGAAAATTTCAAATAAAATTTCAAGGTCCACTGGGAAGAATGAAGAGCTTTCTGAAAGGGATACAGCATGTGATTTGTATGCCAAAAATTATAGGTTCAGTATTAGGCATTTCCAAATGCAGGATGATACGAGAAAGAGTTTTTGAATAATCAGTGTAGACAATTGTGACCTTGATGTTCATTGTTGTGACTCGTTTCCTCTGTTCCTATGTCAAAATGATGATCATAGCTCTTTGAAATATACAATTTGAACTCCTCTTCCAGCCAGAAGTTGTCTTCAGTTGGAACCAATTAAGATCAAATTAAACTGCAGCAGAATTGACTTTGAAGTACATCCCCAAATTTGGCACTTTCCTGATGTAGAGAGTTCAACTCCCAGAATTCTCGGCAGTCATGATGATAACTTGCAATTTTAGAAGTTAATGTTTGCAAATCTAGACGTTGCCATGATTTAGAAACACCGTTAAAAGAATATTCAATAAGTTTTATTTCAGTAGCAGAAAAGAAGTTATATAATTCTTTTGCTTAAATTAGGAAGAATACTCATAATGTATTTTAGTGAATAAAAAAAAGAGAAGGACAAAGAAGACAGGATTATGAATGCTGCTTTTTCTCTTACGAGCTTCAACACTGAATGAAAAGCTTTATCATTCTTTTTTTTAAAAAAAACCTTTCATTTTGCAGCTGCCACAAAAATAGTTACCTGCTCCAACAATAGGACATATAAAAATAGGTCAATTTAAGTAGTAAGATTTAATCATTTACACAATCTGAAACTGATTGAAGTCTAGGAATCATTAGCTCTTGCTATTAATATTAAATTATCATATTTTTATATATTATTTTATCCAAGCAGAAAATCACTACTTTTTTTTTTCTCTTTCTGCTTCTATTGAGAAAAGAAGATTGAAATAACTTTTCAGCAGTAATATTTCTGGAAGATTAAGTATAAACCTGAATTTGGGATTTTTTAAAAAATGAACACAGTACTCTCTAATGAATGCAGAAGAGTTTTATTTGAAAACAATAATTCCGTGATAATTCTTTTTTTAATTTTGCCACAGCGAAAGATCAATATTCCAATTTTCTTTTCAATGTTTATTTATAATTTTAGCAACATTATGTGAAGCTCAGTGGCTAATGGCTCAGAAATTCTCTTAATACAAAGATGCTCCTGACAAAACAGTAAAGTATAAGCCTATATAAAATCCCTAAATTTCATGTGAAAAGTCTGTTAGGGGTGTATACCCTCTATAATTCCAAATAATTTACAGTCTCACACACCCACATACACACACTTATATGAAATTATTTACAAAATACAGTTGTCAACCATATGAAGTACATACAAATATGCAAAACACCTTTGGATACACAGAAACAGTCAAAATGTAAAGCTTTCTGGCCTACAACAGTAATGAAGAATATACAGCATACAAATAAACTAACACACCAGCCAAAAGCAAAACAATTTTCTCATTTTCAACCGACTTCATACTGTATCTCTTCACAGTTTCAGCACACACAAACACACACATTAAATATCCAGAAAGCCATACTTACTTCAAATCAAAGATGTGTTCTATTGTTTAAAATCTTGAAAGTGTGAAAAGTGTGAGGATAAAGAAAGAATACCACACAATAAACACCAAAAAAATTTCTGCCAAATGTACAGACTTTTTTTCCTTATTAAAAAGACTTACTAAGCACTTCTCTGGGTTGACAAACTTTCATCATTTTTTTTCCTTTTCCTTCTGCAATTCAGGTGCTACCTAAATCGCTCTTTCTCTTTGATGAAGAAGAACACACTACAGACTTATAAATGTAGATTAATTTAAATAACTCAGACTTTATGTCATCATATTATATCCTAAATAAGCCTTATATTTATTTTCTTCCAGGCAAACTCTAGCCTCAAGAATATAGGCCGTCCTCAACTTGCAACAGTTCATTTAGTGACTGATCAAACTTGCAATGGCACTGAAAAAAGTTGACTTATGACTATTTCTCACACTTATGACTCTTGTAGCAGCCCCAGGGTCACATGATCCAAATTCAACTGACTCATATTTGTGACGGTTGTAGTGTCCCTGGGTCGTGTGATCCCTTTTTTGCCACCTTCTGACAAGCAAAATCAACCAGATATGCTTGATAACCATGTTACTAATTTAACCATTGAAGTGTTTCATGTAACAACTGTGGCAAGAAAAATCGTAAAATGGGGCAAAATTCACTTAACAGCTATCTCACTTAACGACAGAAATTTTGGATTTAACTGAGGTCTAAGGACTACCTGTAAATGATACCAATAACCTTAGCATGTCTCTCTCCACACATTATTTTTGCTGTATAAAGTCATCTGTTAGCCAACATTTCTTTCATCAGGTACACTTCTGTTAACCTGAATAAATGAATAGGGCTAGGAGTGAATGCCAAAAGTATATATTCCCAGCAAGAAAACCCAACGGATGAAAATCATCTGAGCTATCCATTAAAGTGAACAAATACCTCAATCGGGTAGTACTAATGAAAGAAAACATTGGAGGTCATGATCATTTTAGTGACTACAGTGAAGGCATCACCCCATACTATTTGAGCTAAATTCACCAAGAAAACCACATAGCTAGACAATATAAATGTCAAATCTGAAGTGAACCTGGATGAAGCCACCTTGTCTAGCCTCATAGTTGCCATGAAGCCTGAGAGGGGGAAGGGAGTGGGCAAGTAGATAGCCCAGCTAACAGTCAAAACAAAAAGCTTTCTTGTGGGAATCAAGGTCATCTTAACAGCTGGCTGGTGAAGGAGGAGAGGAGCCTGCCAGCGGTATTCATTGGACAATGTGACTGGTGACACATGGGAGGGGGGGATTTTTACTCTTTTAATTAGGTGAAAACCTTTAGAGTTGGTTTTCACTGGCTGGACCAATATGATGTATCCAATAAACATGTTCTTTGAGCAATCTACCTGCCTTGGAGTTCTGTTTTCGATGGGTGCGTTACTCAGAATGCTGACAATAACGTGGCTGATAGTGCTGGATGATGGCCCCTTCAGGTTATACAGCATTTCATATGTTGAAGTTCATTCATACTACAAATGGGATTTATGATGTGATTGAAACAACACATTCAGGACATCTAGTTACTGATGCTGATGTGAAGGAAAAGGAAGTCTAAGCTGTAAAAATTACAATTATTACAATAAGAGCATGGAATTTAAGAAGCATGAACATAGGAATATTCAACATTGGGAAAGCTGGAAAAAATAACTACCTATTGACATCTTGAAATTGACAAATTGACAATTGACTACCTATTGACTAACATGGACCCAAATTGGATACTTTTATCAGATCATAATATTTACTATGCAGGATATGAAAAATAAAACTGTTTTTTAAAGTCAGGAAAGATACTACTGATTAGTGACCAAATATTAATACTTAGATTTAATGAACAAGCCTTTAATATGAAGATTATCTACATTTATGCTTTAACAGCTGGTGCAAAAAAGGAGTAGGTTGAACATTTCTCTTTAAATGTTTAATTATTTTTAAAAACAACTTATTTCCAGAAGACACCAAATAGAAATGGAATATTCTGGTTTCTCATCAAATCACATAAATCTTTCATATTCTGACTTCAGTCCTACTCTCTTGAACCTTAAACTCAGAAGGATTTCATTATTAATAACAACACTTAGAATTTTACTTATGATAATGAGATTCTGTTGCTTAATTGCTCTGTCTTAACAGACCTGTCACTTTCATAATAACAAGAACAAGGATGGATATGCATAAACATAATCTACAAAAACTTTTAATTTAGATGATTTTTGTCTTTTAAAAGAAAAATTTGTAAAATTAAGAAAACTCAACAATACTTACACTTCGAAGCCAAGCCAAGCACGCAAAATTGATTTTGTCAGTGATTAGTTTTTCATTGCTTCTAGTCAATGTCTTACTTCAGCACATGAAGTCACAATTCAGAGTTTATTTGTAAATAAGCTGAAATCACCTTTTGAAATTCCCAGAAGTTCATTGTTCTTTATCCTCACACCTGAATGACCCTAACAGAATAAAATAGAAATGGCACTACAGAACTATTTTTATATATAAATAGCAGAATATATCTGAAAAACAGATACACATGGAATATATAATTGGAGAAAGCAGAATAAATGACAAATTTCTGAACTAGTTAATTTATCTAGCAGTCTTACTTAATAATCTAGATCCATGATGGCGAACCTATGACACATGTGCCCGAAGTGGCATGTGAAGCCATGTTGCCTGGCACGCACGGCATTGCCCGTTTCTCTTCCAGGTTTATGGCATGCATACACATGTGATGATCAGCTGGCCTTTTTGTGTGCAGCAGTTATAGAAACAAAGAGCTGGACTTACGTTTTCCTCCGTGTGCATGCACACAAGCCAGATCGTCGTGTGCGCATGCACACCAGAAACCTGGAAGATTAGTTTGACAGCATACATGTGTGCACCGGAAACTGGAAGTTCATTTTGGGTGTGCGCATGCGCCCTGGGCAGCTCCTCTTCCGGGTTGTGGCCCAGGCATGTGTGCTCCCTTTCTGGCACTCAATGCCGAAAAGGCTTGCCATCACTAATCTAGATCAACGATACAGTATTTTTAAAAATGCACATTTTTTAAATAGCTAGATCAGTGGTTCTCAACATGTGGGTCGGGACCCCTTTGGGGGTTGAACAACCCTTTCACAGGGGTCGTCTAAGATCATCAGAAAACATATATTTCCGATGGTCTTAGGAACTGAGACACTGCTCCTCTATCCATCTCTAGGCGGGTCCACCCACATGCAGATCCGCCCACATACCCGGTGTGATGAATACAGGTGTATGTGATGTACTTATGTCCAGTCACACTTGTAGAGTAGCAAAATTACAGTTATGAAGTAGCAACAAAAATAACTTTATGGTTGGGGGTCACCACAACATGAAGGGTATTAAAGGGTCGCGGCATTAGGAAGGTTGAGAACCACTGAGCTAGATGGAAGCATGGGCGTCCACAGGTGAGCAGGGGTATCAAAAGTTGGCAGGTCTAACAGTATGATCAAAGATCCATTCTTTTGTATTTACAGAATATTGTGCCACACATATAGGAAGGGAGGGGGGCTATAACCACACTGCCACATCTAACATCTTGCCTTCTCTGATTCCCTCTGTAGGTCGTGTGTCTGCATTTGGGTATTAAGCATCTACCTCATGGGTGTCAAACTCAATTGCAACACATGACGTATCGTGATGTTTTTTGCCTTTGCGGAGCCAGGGTGGGTGTGGCCTGCAAGTGATGCATCTGGCCTGTGGGCTGCCAGTTTGACACCCCTAATCTTGACTGATTTCTTAAAGTTAAACCAGCTCTAGGTAAGTACTCAGAGAGAAACATTGAAAAAATAGCATATTTTGTATGATTCAAAAATGATTTGGAGGAAATGCTTTCATACCTCCAATAGTAGAGAACATATGTAGCTCAGGTTGAATGTTGGGTTCCTGGTGTTCTCAGAGCTTGGTTGTTTTCCTGAAGATTTTTCATTATTAGGCTAAGGATCATCAATGCACAACCAACCTCAGTGAATGCAAGTTTTCATTTTTCCCAATACAATACTCTCTGCTTTTCATTATGATCCTTGTTTTCAATTTCTCAAAGGCTGGGTTGCGGGGGAGAGGGACATAGTGAAGAGCTTCTGCTGCTTTAAGGTATCTATTTGTGCAAGTTATAATTTGATTCTTAAAGCAGCAAAATCCCACCCACGGTAAAGAATCGGGATGCTTTAATAAATACCCAAGAAATGCTGTGTTCATGCTAAGTTTGAAGCTCTATTTTCAAGTCTTTTTCAAAGCAGGCCTATTACTGTTCCAATGTAACAGAGCAGAATCAGCATTCTTTTATTAAAAAAATAAATAAAAACCTTTGCGTCCATGGGATAACTAAATGATATTTACAAGAAAAAGTTGGATATTTTCAATGTTCATTTCTATTCATAATTTTCATCTGTTCATTGTGAATAAATAATTGTTGGTGCATTCCGTCTCAATACTTGATGGATTCTGGAATACTTGTAACACTATAATTTTAAACCACATGTTAAAATTCTATGAATCTCAGCAGCTTGTAAATTAGATTAGAAAAAAAATATACTATAAGAGAAGAAAAACATTCCAAAGTAAAAAATTGTTAACATCTTTTCAGCCCTACTATTAATTTATGTTTATATAATTGGCCAATGATGATAAAGTCAGTCAGGATGACAATGGGCTTTGGAAAACTAGAAATCCTCTCTTTTTAATATAAAATTAGTTTCCAATGAGTTTTATCTCCATTATTATACAGCATCTATTGCAGACCTAATATTGATTATGAAAGGCCTAAATGAAAATCTTGGTGACAGCATGCCGATAGAAACCAGATTAATGTTCTGAAATATACATGTTTGGTCTCATATAAGAGAGCTGAGGTGGCGCAGTGGTTAGAGTGCAGTACTGCAGGCTACTTCAGCTGACTGTTAGCTGCAATTCAGCAGATCAAATCTCACCTGCTCAAGGTTGACTCAGCCTTCCATCCTTCCTTGGTGGGTAAAATGAAGACACAGATTGTTGGGGGCAATATGCTAACTCTGTAAACCGCTTAGAGAGGACTTTAAAAGCACTATGAAGCAGTATATAAGTGCTATTGCTATATAAGAGTATTGCTCTTACATATAAACTGCTATACCACAGTTTTGATTCTCTCTAACTATTGAAAACTTGAACTTACTGAGAAAGTATTATTAAATAAAATTTTGCACAGATATGGCTTTAGAAATCATTAAAACATTGTAGTTAAACAGGATGAAAGTAGATGATTAGCAGCAAATTATAAACAAGAGGAAATGTAAAGCTAAAATTAAGCAATGTTGGCTACTTTCCAATGTTTTCTTGATTATTATGAGATTTCAAAAAGTGACTTTCTTATCCCTTTAAATATCTCTCTTTGAAAGGCTTTTACATCAGCTTCCAAAGTGTTGTCTTTTCTAAAATGTGTATTATATTTGATGGCTTTCCAAAAGCCAAATTAGATAAGATGTTAAACATTGTTGAATGGGCACCACATGGGATTCTTAGAATTTGTTTCTAAAATAGCCATTCAATGTCAGCAGAAATGAGGCCACAGTCTCATAGAAAATTATCTAGCACCATTGCTGTGCTTGCAAACTTATATTTCCTTAGGAAGGCAAACTCTTTTAGCTCTCTAAAGGAAATCTGCCTTCGGGGCTTAATATTAACTTTAGAGATATTTTGGGGTGAGAAGAGTAATCATCCATTAGCTAATCCAGCAATTTTGACATGGGCTTGGACATGGCAGCGATGAGGCAGGATAGATGGGTGACTTAGCTGTGTTTTTTGGCTTTTGTCTATTTTTCAGGGTGGGACGGGTGATGATTTTTTTTGTTTTGTTTTAGGAACTGGGCTTTAATTTTGTCTATTTTACTAGACAGTTCTCTTCTGCAAAAAATGCACTACAGATTCTCTCTGTTATGCACCAAATTTCCACTATTTGATCTAGGCTGAGAGGCTTGAGGAATCATAATGCCTATATAAACTGTTGTCTAACACTGAGGGCCACACAGGATGGACTTTGTAATACTTGAAACACAGTTTTTGTAATACTGCTGCACTGGCTAACTAACACGTGTATAAAGTTAGCACTCTCCTAGAAGAATGAAATATTTTGAGAAATATTAAAAAGGCAGAATATTATATTTCCCTGGATGAGAATTGGAAAAACATGCTCTTGGAAAGCAGCCTCCACCTTCCTTAATAGCCCTCAGCAGATGTCAGCATTTAAGAGATCTAGGTAGCTCTATTCGTAACAAAATTTCCTGCAGCAAGGTGTGAATAAAGGATCCAGCTCTCAGCTACAATAGGAATTGCCCAACAAGCCCCTTCATTGCATTAGCAGACCAAGCTTCAACCAAGCTTGTCTCAGACAACTTACAGAGCCAGCTATGACCCCTACAACAGCCAATAGAATACATGTTCTTGCACAGGAACAGGAAGTTCAAGTGCAAAGCCCAAGGGAAGATTTAAATACCCCAGGTTTAAATATCACAAACATGTGCTCCTGATCATCAATAAATAGACCCTCTTTCCAGTCAGCCTCCAGCCTCCATGTTTCCACTGTCTTTCTCCCAGCTTGGAACTGAACCAGATGGATATTTCTTCCAACAACTGTTTTTTTTAAATATTTTAAATTCTTTCAAATATATGTTAATAATTTGCCATAAGACCTAACCTTCAAAAAAAGCCTCCCTTTCAGAAACCAGGATTGGCAGGAGAGCATTTGATATATTGTAGATAAGTTGTAGATAAGTTGTCAGCTGTTCTCAAGCCTCCATGAACAAATCAAATATTCAAGCCCAATCTTGGGAAGGGCTGAGAATGCATCTTACCCATATCCACTCTGATGTTTTTCCTTTGCAAGTGTTTCTTCTGGTTTTATTCAGAATACAGTGTTATTTTCTATGGCTATGCTGTCATATTATTAAATGCTTTAGTTCTGATGATGTAACTGGACAGATGATTAATTCTAAACCAATCAAATTTTGCTTTGAAGTTCTTTGTTGTTGCTAACTATAAAAATAATTTTAAGTCAATTTTCCAGGTTTTCCCTTTTTCACAGGGAGACCCCACTTTATCAGAGTACTCTAATAAATTGCTTTTAATTAATCTTCCAACTCGGTTGCTTATTGGAAAAAGTAAACTGAGGCAGAACCTAGGGATAAATTTGCCCATCAACATCTAATGGCATTCATTCTACTCCTTTAGAATGATTTTAAGGAACCAGAAACCTGCATATTTAATGCTTTCCTGTATGCAATGTCATGTGAAGTTTGTCAAATGCTTCCTCTTGCTTGTTAATGCTTTATTGCTCCCAGTTTCGTTTTAGATGCTCAGGAGGGCATTTATATTCCAGCTAGTAACATACAATTCCCCTGTGAAGAAATGAGCATGAAATGGTCTAGATCAGTGGTTCTCAATCTTCCTAATGCTGCAACCCTTTAATACAATCCCTCATGTTGTGGTGACACCCAACCACAAGAGGAACGGTGTCTCCGTTCCTAAAACCATTGGAAATATGTGTTTTCCAATGGTCTTAGGCGACCCCTGTGAAAGGGTTGTTTGACCCCCAAAGGGGTCCCGACCCACAGGTTGAGAACCACTGGTCTAGATCATGGGTGTCAAACTCACGGCGTCACGTTGCCATCATGTGATGTTTTCAGGGGTGGGTTCCACTTCCACTTACCTTTACTAACAGTTCGCAATGGGAGTGCGTGTGCAGAAGCTTCTGCGCATGTGCAGATCACCCGTGATGATGTTGGGGTGGGTGGGCAGAGCCTCCCACCGTTTTTACTACCGGTTCTATAGAACTGGACCGAAACATGAGCAACTCACCAACCGATGTTTTGTGACATTTTCCTCCTTCGCGGAGCTGGGGTGGGCGTGGCCTGCGCATGACGCACCCAACCTGGGGGCCGCTAGTTTGACACCCCGATCTAGATTCAGTCACAGTTTTGTTCCATATACTGTGTTTCTCCGAAAATAAGACCTCCCCGGATAATAAGCCCAATCAGGCTTTTGAGTACATGCGCTAGAATAAGCCTCTCCCCCCCAAAAAATAAGTCTCCCCGAAAATATTTAAACAAATGCTCAGCCAGTCCCTGTCATTTCTTCTGGTTAGGATTAGGGAGACAGCTGGAAATTAGGTAAGACGGCAAGAGGATCCCCGTCTCGCTCCACGCGCCCCAAAATAATAAGACCACCCTGAAAATAAGGCCAGATGCTTATTTTGGGATTCAAAAAATATAAGACAGGGTCTTATTTTCAGGGAAACATGGTAGTATCAATCTTTTGAATTCTTAAGTTTCCTCTTTCCAGTATGTATATTTATGTATATAGCATGTGTGTATGCGTATTATATATGTGTATGGGTAGATATATACTTTTCTTTTGAGAGCAGGCAACAGAATTTAATTTTTTAATGTGTGCCACATAGTAAAAAAGATGACATTAAATGTTACCTTAATCTTCATCAGAAGTTAATGGTCTATTTCTACCTTTAGCAAAATTCCTCTTTTTTGCACATAACATGAAAGATTTGTATTTTGATGTCAAATAAATTGAATTTGTATTTAAATGTTAACCATGACAATAATAGCTCCATGAAGAGTATAATCATCGGCAAATGGAGGCACAGATGTTGGAAAAACACATCATGCAAGCAAGGGCCCGGGCCACCGCAGAAGAGGAAAGGATCTTGAGCTTGTATCAGCTAGAAGTTCCGGAAGCCTATCGCCAAGCTGCCATGCCATCAGGTGAAGGAATGAACATTTCCTATATGTTCCCTTTTACAGGGAATCCTTGACCCGTGATCACAATTGAGCCCAACATTTATGTTGCTAAGCAAGACAGTTGTTAAGTGGGTGTGTCCCCCGTCCCTCCTATTTTATGACCTTTCTTGCCACAGTTGAATCACTGCAGTTGTTAAATTAGTAACACAGTTAAGTAAATCTGGCTTCCCCATTGACTTTGCTTGTCAGAAGGTCACAAAAAATGATCGTATATGACTCCAGGAACACTGCAGCCGTCATAAATACATGCCAGTTGCCAGGCATCAGAATTTCGATCATGTAACTGCAGGGATGCTGCAAAGGTGGTAAGTGTGAAAAATGATCACTTTTTTTTAGTGCTGTTGTAACTTTAAATGGTCACTAAACAAATGGTTATAAATTGAGGATTACTTCTATTTTAATATAACTTATACCAAGGAACAATGTCCTTTGGTTTGCTAAAAATTAGTAAGGATTTGATTTGACCTTGTTGGGATGGGAAGGATTGATGGCAAGGCTCTTCCT